>OLKM01007187.1:0-12403 GCA_900291075.1 Melanogrammus aeglefinus | reverse complement strand
TAATACTGGTGGATTACTCGGCCACAGTGTGTTATATGTGCAAAAGTACTGTCCTCACAACTCAATTGAAAACCGTCCTGTTGCGCAGACATTTAGAAACAAAACATTGCTAATTTGAGAAATTAAGCCACGGGAGTTTTTTGAGCGAGAATTGAGAGGACTTTCTACCAGTAAGACTTGCATACGGGAGACAGATACCGTTAATAGGAGCGGGCTACAAGCATCTTACATGGTGAGTTACAGAGTGGCTAAAACTGGCAAACCACACACTATTGTCGAGGACTTAATTGTCCCTGCTGCCATGGATATGGTCGGGACGATGCTGGGGGAAAAAGCCAAAAAACTATACAGACCATGCCTTCATTCCAATAACACTGATTTCTCGGAGAATCAGTGACATGGCCGAGGACGTGTTAAAAACAAACTACTACGTCGTGTACGAGCCAGTGAATTTTACGCTACAGCGCTGGATGATCGACAGATGTAGCCCGCCTGGCACATGTCCTGGTATATGTGCGATACATTCATGAAGGGACAATTAAGGAGACATGCTTTTTCTGCAAATCTCTGGGAAAAAAGGGCAAACTGGAGAGGACATTTTCAAAAATGCTGGACACCTTTGTGACATCAAACCGGACTTAATGTGGACACAATGTGTTGGTATCTGTACCGATGGCGCACGGGCCATGTTCGGGAGACACAGCCGGAGTAGTAACGCGCGTGCAAGCGGTTGCTCCGGTATGCCAAATGGGATTCACTGCAGCATCCACCGAGGGCTCTTGCTGTCTAGGAATGTCTGCGCAGTCTGAAAACATGTTTTTGGACACAACCAGTGAAAAATGGTGAACTTTGTGTGAAGGCCAGGCCCCTGAACTCTCGCATTTTGTTCTGCATTATGCAGTGAAATGGCAGCGATTCATGAGACGTTGCTACTTCATACAGAGGTGCGCTGGTTATCCAAGAGGCACAGTATTAAACACGTTTCTTTGAACTCAAGATGAACTTAGATTTTCTTCAGTGATCACAACTTCATTGTCTGAGCATCTGCACGATGAAAAGTTTCTTACACGCCTGGGTTATCTGTCCCGATATTTTTTCTGTTCTGAACGAACTTAATCTTGATTCAAGGGGTTTCAGCACCATATTCAATCGTGCGAGATAAAATTGAAAGCCATGTTAAAAAAGTTGAACCTTGTAGTTAAACTGCCGGGAACAACAACACACGAGGTCTTTCCCACGTTGCATGAATTTTTATGTGCAAATGAACTCTGCCTGACAGACAGCAGAAACACGAGATACACCGCGCACCTCCGTGAGCTGGCTGCACAGCGCGCAGGTATGTCCCCGAATCTGACAGCTCAGACAGTTGGATACGTCATCGCGTTTACAGATGTGCCTGCCTTCTTATCAACATCTGAACAGGAAAGTCTCATTTGAGATCACCACACAGATGGTTCCCTGGAAAATGGAATTAATCAGAAGCCACTGTCGGCATTTCTGGATCGGACTGTGCACAGAAATACCCCGTGCTGGCCAAACGCGCTGTTAAGACTTTGATGCCCTTTGCCACCCGTACATGTGTGAGAGTGGATTCTCAGCTCTGGACAAGTATGAAAACAAAATACAGAGCAAAGACTTTGTGTGGAGAACAATTTAGACTCAGACTTTCTTCAATAATTCAGCAGAATATTGCAGACCTATGCGCATCCTCTCATCACACCCTTCTCAATAAAGCTGCGGTGAGTTTGTATTTAGTTTCAAGCGTTTATAATTGAATATGTTCTAGAAATGTAGAAATGTTTTGGTAGATTACTTTTTTCAAAAGTGAACTGGTGTTGCACACTAAAAATGCTGGTAAGAATTGATCCATTTGGTGAAAAATAAAATAATATAGAAATATGTGTGTGTGTGTGTGTGTGTGTGTGTGTGTGTGTTGGTGTGTGTGGGTGTGTGTGTGTGTGATGTGTGTGTGTGTGTGTGTGTGTGTGTGTGTGGTGATGGTGTGGGGGACTTACAGACAGTTTTTTGTGTGTGCGGTAGTAGGGGGTACATGGCTGGAGATCAGGGCCGTATTCACAAAGGATTTAGGGCTAAAAGTAAGGTCTTAACTGGCGAATTTAGGGAGTAACTCCTAAAAATAATGGGCGTGTCACTCTTAAATTAGGACTCCTAACTTTTTTTCACTTAAGAGCAATTCACAAAGTATTTTAGGCCTAAAAGTAGCACCTAAGTCAAGGAGAGCTTAAAAAGTCCTCAGAGGACTCCCTAACTCACTAAACTATTCACAAAAGAATCCTTAAATGGCTGCGAAGACGAAATGCTTTGGAGACAATGGAAGACCGTGAGTTAATCAAGAGATATAGGGCTAACGTGAGGGTATTGAACTTGTGTGTGGACTTAGTGCGGGATGCATAACATCCCCGACTAACAGAATAATCCATTAGTTCCCGAAATAAAATGTTTGGCAACACTAACGTTATTTAAGCAACAGGGAAAATGCAACTTTGCAATGCCGACGATTTTAGCAATATCACAACCATCCAGTCAGCCGTGCCATAAACCAAACTATCAACGCGCTAGCTAGACCACATAATCATCCCAACAGTTTATCCGGTTTCCTTTGGACATTCAACAATTACACAGGATCAAAGCCAATTCATGGCGATTTCCGGTCATGCCCGGTGTGGTCTGGTTGCATTGAACGGGACGCACATTAAAAAAATTGCTTCCATCAAAAGATGAGGACGTGTTCGTCAATAGGAAGAAAAGTGCATTCCCATCAACACGCAGGTTGTTTTGAATGCAATTTCAACATACTGGATGTCGCTCTGCAAAGTGGCCTGGAGCTACCCATGATTCGCGCATTTTAATGGACGAGAGCGTCTGAGGCAGCTTTTTTCGAGGAGCCACCATGGGTTTTACCAGTTGGGTGTCACTGCTGGGTGACAGTGGCTTATCCCTGCAAGACGTGCTTTTGACACCTACCTCAATCCACAACCGCGGAGCGCAGCTGAAGTATAACATGTAAGTGATTCGCAGATTACGCTTAGTTCCTATGCGTAAAACACTCGTATTGCGCTCTTTGACGCCTTTTATTTGTTTTGTAAATCCCATATTTATTATTGTTTACTGTTTTCCTCCATATATGTGTAGAGCAGCACAAACATAACACGAAATGTTGGAGAGAGGAATTGGGCAGATGAAAACGTCCGTTTCATGTACTCCACGGCGCGAAATACGCCTCACCCCAGAGAGGGCAAGCACAGTCATCACTGTAATGTTGCCATTCTACACAACCTCTGCAAGCGGAGGAACATTCCACAGCCAGACGATGATGATGACGATGAAGAGGACGATGACCGATGATGATGATGATGATGATGATGGCGCTCGACAACATGACAATGAATTTGGCCGGTGTGGAACCGGTGGACTGGCAATTTAGGGATCACTTTGTGAATACCACATTTTAGGTATTGTTGGCACATTTTAACACCTTGGCACAAATCAGTCAACACACATGTGTAGTTCATAACATTTATTTTTTCAACTTTTCGATCTTAAGACTGTAATATTCTGTCTTCATTTTTATTAGCCACTCTTTCGCTTTGAGGACCTTTCTTTGCCTTTTTAAAACCCTCATTTCCATCCTCAATTTCTTCTCGTACAGTGAACTGGCACCAGCAGCAGGAGGGAGAGGAGAGCCAGTGGGTGCACCAAGAGGGAGAGTTGGAAGAGAAAGGGGTGAAGAAGGAAGAGCTGGGAGAGGAGGTGGCAGCTGGGGAGAGAAGAGCTGTGAGAGGAGGTGCTGCTGGAAGAGAAGAGCTTGGCAGAGGAAGGGCTAGGAGGGGGGAGAAGAGGAAGAGCTGTGTGATGTGATGCTGCAGCTGGACTTTCATCTTCCATTTCTCCTGTGGGGAATATATATATATTTAATTTGTAAACACATTTTTGGGAAGTGGGTTGACCAGTTTGCACGTTGTAATTCCTTCTGTAAATATTAAACAGAAAGGTTTTTCATGGAAAGCCTTTTTGAAATCATTGCATGCATAACCCTCAATCTCCTTTTAGCAACTCGACTGCAGGATTCAGCTGCACCCTCAAGGCCAAGTTATGCTTGCGTCCGAGCCTAGGACGGCGTACACACCACCGATGCGGACCGGGGACAACGGCTTTGGTGCAGATCCTCCTCCAAACAAATTAAATTTCAGTTTCATTCACGTTTTCATATCCACTGTAGCCTTTGTTAATTGTAAATTTAAGACATGCAAAATGCATTTCCCAATGAATGCAAGCCATGATAATAATGGACTTACCTGTAGCCGCAACAGCTCTTTTATAGTCGGCCAATCTCAAACCTACACTGTGATTGCAGGGCATACCAACGTCTTTCGCAATCGTCGGTAGAGCGACAAACAGCAGGGAAGGAAGCATTTATATTTACGCATATTTCTTCCCATGCCTCCCGCTTCTTTCTTACTGGTCCACTCCAGCCCCGAATCTTACCCTTTATTACCCCCCTCCGCTCCAGCACAAACTGGGCAATTAGTAACAATTGGTCCTGGGACCAATTGCCTTTCGCTTGCGTTTCACGTTTTTCAACATCCATCATGATGAGTGGGGGACTTGAACGGCAGTATGGGCTGTTATTAAAGTGTTTTAAGTGCTGAAAAATGCTCATTGGATAGTATTTTGCAGGGTGCTTTTAATATGCCTCCTTGATTGAAAGCAATTTACGAATTTTATTTGTTTTGCTTTCTCTCTCTCTCTTGAACGTGCAGGCTACAACGTCATTATCGTGGTCTGGCACAAACTTGTCATCATGCGTGTATTCTGCTAACTGCACTGTCCATAACTACTTTCATTAGGAATTCATTTTCTAGCCTAGTCTATTTCCTTGTTTTTCGGTAATTTAGTGGGCTCGTCTGAACAACCAATCACCGCACTGACCGCTTCTAAACTCGTGCACGAGAATCATCAACGTCATCCATAGCAACGGCGGCGTCACTCTTAGTTCACTCTTAGTGATTTATCCTTAAGTAAGAGTAGGTCTCAAAGGCTTTGTGAATAACTTTTTAAGAAAAACCTCCTCTACGTAAAATCTTTGTAGCGCGAGTTAGGAGCACTCCCTAGCGCTAAGATAAAAATGCTTTGTGAATACGGCCCAGATGTCTAAAGGGGTACGGTGGCTGTGAAAAGTTTTGGGAACCACTGCCCTAACCATATTATATATTTTTATTTAAAAAAATATAATGCCCCCCACGGGCGCCCCATGGTATTGACACTTCAGCATGACCACAGTAAAAATTCAACGCTCGCCACTGGTTTATTGTTATACCTTTTATGTTTGAATAGTCATTTTTACAAAATGCAGTAAATTGTGTAGTATAAGATGGTAATAATGTCATATAACATAGTATTAAATTTTTTTCAGATGTACAGGAGGCATGGGCAGGAAGGACATACATGTTCTTCTATCCAAAGTGGGGCCATACAAAATGTTCTATTGGGATATTGAGAACACTGGTCCCAACAAAGAGCTGGAGAGTGAGGTATAATTTTCTCATTATTGTATGAAATCACTCCTTTCCAATCCTAATTGCTAAATATTTCAACAATGACTGTTAAAATACCATTGCAATAACATCTGTTGATTTTGTGTCTATCCAAAGGGTGTGCAAATGTAATTGCCTTAAATCACATGCAAGGACATTTCAGTAACACTATTGTACGGTTTTATTAAACTATCTACCCCATAATTTAAATAACTCCCACCGTAAGGGGTGTTTTAACTGGTGAACAGTGTCTCACTCAGGCTCCGACAATTTCTTAATGTAGTTCACAGGTTTATTAACATTCAAATTCATACAATTTCCACATACTATGCCACCTAAGCTAGTACAGTAGCGCCATTTGCCAAGAGCCAGGCACTTCTGACGTAACGGTCTGTAACGGAGCTATATAGATTAATATCGACACAAATAATTATGAAAACTCAAATACAAATAATAAGTCAGGAGTAACTACTAATAACACCTGAGGATATTATTTACAACGTAACAACTGTTAAATAGTAATAATAAATTAACATGTTCTCCAGAAAAAATAAGAGAACTTCAAAACAATGCCTCTTGGTAGTTAGTACAGTCAAACTGCCTCTGTGCAATAATTAATGCCATCTTTTGTGAAATTTTTTATAGGTGATCAACGCATATCTGATGCTGCTTTCTAAAAAAATACAAACCAGTCCAATGAAGCCAGCTTTATATTGACACACTATTGCCATGACGGGCAATCTGGAAAAAAAGATTTGGAAAAATCCGGTTATGTATTGTATTGTTATGACTTGGGCATTTTGTAAATGCCTGAAAATAGGCATTTTTTTTTATATTAACAGGGATTTTTTTTTACTACTTTCAGATTGATCCAGCTTGCATACAAAATCGTCATGGGATTGTGATATGAGAATCATCACTGGGATGTTGGTTGTGAGAACAAGCTCTGTATCTTACAGTGTGTTATACACTCAACATTAATAAGCCATTTTACTTGATAAATTTGTGCGAAGCATACGTCCTCGCACGTTATTATAAAAAAGGTCTTCTACAATACCCTACATTGTAGTAAGAATTCTCAATAATATCATGGGTTCTTGCCTAATGTTGTGTTGTGTTTCCATGTGAATAATAAAAAGTTTATGTACCCCACATGAGATGAGGACACTTTTCATGGATCCACTCGGGGAAAGTAGAGAAAAGATGAAGGTGTGCCTGGAGTCTACAAGGTAAATTTGACTCAAAAATGTAGTTTGTCCTTGTGTTTCTGTGGAATTTTTAAATGATTATTGTGCGCAGCAGTTTACACATTACTTACATGTACTACTTACATATTTAGAGCATTCATGAGGAAAAAAGGCTGCAATGTTTCGAGGTGGACATGCAGCACTCTCCCTCATCATCGTCAACAAGATGGCACATCCTGTGGTGTCCTGGCCTTAAAAGTGAGTGAAATGCATTTACCTAAAGATAAATGTCAAACTCAAATTGAGAAGCAACCGACCTGCTTTTATACATCATGATGTAGGTTTTATTTAATTTGGTAATACTGTACATGTACTGAATGTAATTCTCTAAATTTGCTGTTTGATTTGTGTGTAATTGATGAGAGAAAAATATCATAGACCATTCAATCCTTATGCCATTCCACTTATCAAATGTCTCTTCAGTTTGCAGAGAAAATTTTACAGGGGGTAGGCATAGATTGTGACACATCAAAGAAGGCAGTGGATAAGATGAGGCTGGACATAGCCACTTCCCTCCTCAGAGAATCTGGTGTGTTTCCTTTTTGCTCTACATTGTCATTCACTTCTGTACTCTTTAAAACTGTAGAGATTTTTTGGAATAACATTGTGCAGGTTCCCACTCTGCAAAGGGTAAAATAAGACAAGGCTGTGAAGTTTCAGGTTGAAAATTGTAATCTTTGTATCATTTTTCTTTTTGTAAAAATTTGAAATTGTTCATTTTGACCTGAGCATTACATAAAGGTTAATCTGAACATATTCATTGAATACTGTTTGTTTTAACAGATGATCTAAGCAGCCTCTGCTTTTATTGTGGGATGGAGGACCAGGATGAACACACAATGGGGTAATTTCTTTGACATTAAAAATGTAAAAAATGAAAAGAATATTTTTTTTCAGACTTGGTCAACATTAGATTTGGAGTGGTAATCACAATAATCTTCTGCATCCTCAGCATCTACTAACAATTAATATTGTGCTCATTTTATACCTTACCTTACAACTAAGATTACTTTAATATATTTCAGGATTAATTCAATTCTAGTTATAATACAACATTTATGTGGTGAGAACTTCCAAAAATTGAAGAATTCGTATGAATATTAGCAGTCAATTAATTTAGAGATATACTATCTTTAGGGATACCCCATAATGTAAAACTTATGTAACACAAAGATGTCCCTGTTTTCCAGATTTGCTGTGACATGTGTCAGAGGTGGTACCACCATGAATGTGTACAGAGGCCTCCAGTTGATGAGCAGTACTTATGCCTTGCATGCAAGTAAGGTGTCCCTTGTTACCTCTGCCAAGGAGATTGTGTTTTCACCCACATCTGTTGATTTGTTTGTCTGTTCAAAGGGTGCATTCTGTCATTTTTTTTAAAAACTTTTTTTTTTTTACATTTTGTGATAGATATGCAGGGATCAAAAGCCTTCTGGTTTTGAAAGTATTTATTATTTTCTTCTTATTATTTATTATTTTCTTATTATTATTTATTATTTCCTTCTATTTATGTTATTGGTTATTTTCTATATTATATATATGTTTGAATATTTACTTTATTATTGATATATTTATTGTATTTATGTTTTTTTTCTAGCAAGACTCAATTTAAAAAAATGTTTTTGTTTTCGTGTTGATGTTTGTTGAGTGTTTTTTCAACATGTTCGTTTTATGACAATAAATCTGTAAAATGCTCTCAATTAAATGAGTTTGTTGTATACACATATCCCAAAAGAAGAGTTTGAGGTGAACAACTTACACTAACCTATTACAAGATAGTTTCGTGGTGGTCCCCAGTATCGATTACTTTTGAGAGTATAGTCATTAGGACAGGTGTTGTATAAGTGGTGTAAGTTTCATGGATGTGACACTTTCCTGGTGGGAGATAGCAGGGGGTGCATTTCCTGGCAGACTGACCTGCCAGGAAATGCACCCCCCCCAAAAAAGCCCTTTCTGGTGGTCCCAGCATCAAATACTTTTGAGAGTATAGTCATAGGACAGGTGTTGTATGATAAGTGGAGTAAGTTTCATGGATGTGGACTACTTTTCCTGGTGGGAGATATAGCAAGTGGTGAATAAGTATAGCTATAGTATATATATATATCATATATATATAACATACACACACACACACACACACATCACACACACACTCACACATCACACACACACTATACGCAGAGTTTTATATCTCATATGATAAGTTAGACCAAGAAAAAAAACAACCACACTGACACTTCTATATATATATATACACTCACACAAACACATACTTAGGAGTTTATATTATATATATTTACAAATATTATGGAAGACAACACAGTAAGCAGGCTATTAATTAATGACATCAATAACCATTTACCCGATTTTTGTTATCTGTGACTGTGATTGTGGGAAAGTATGACTATTGTGTGAATCCATGAGCGCATTTAAACATGAATCAATAACACAAAAACTGGACGCTAAACAGAACGTGACATGGGATTGAGAATATAATTTTTGTCTATTGTGTGTACGCTTGTCATTTGTTGTAAATTTAAACATGAGCATTTAGTCCTTTTTGAACATTTACTCGTGAATAAAGAGATCCTGTGGGTAAATATATGTCCGTTTTGGTAGTAGTTTTATATAGCGTCCTCTCCTATGCGCGCTGTTCCCGCGACGAGGGGGTGCTTTTCACGGCAGGGGTGCTTAAATTCGACTATTAATTAATGACATCGTTAACCATTTTACCGATTTTTGTGTTATCTGGTGACTGTGATTGTGGGAAAGTATGACTATTATGTGTGTGAATCCCATAGAAGCGCATTTAACACATGAATCACTTAACACAAAAAACTGGGACGCTTAAACAGAACGTGACATGGATTGAGAATATAATTTTTGTCATTGTGTGTAGGCCTACGTTGTCATTTGTAGTAAATTAAACATGAGCATTTAGTCCTTTTTGACATTTACTCGTGAATAAGAGATCTGTGGGTAATATATGTCCGTTTGGTAGTTTATAGCGTCCTCTCCACATGCGCGTCAGATGACGAGGGGGTGCTTTTCACGGCAGGGGTGCTAATTCGGCACAACACCGGCACCAACGCTGGCATAGTGCAACCTGCCCGTGTTCTAGTAATTTCTGCCTGCGCATGCGCACGGTGACACTATTGATCCGCGGTGTAGTATTGGTGTAAAATACATACTGTACCCCTGAAAACTCCAATTGAACGTTATTATACAGTATGAGAGTCTATCGAATCATGCAACCCTATCAAAAAGTGCTCCCTTGTGTGTTTGGTCGCGAATTTAATCAGTTGATCAACTGCCTCTTATGCACACACACACACACACACACACACCAAATGAAAGGCAGTATGGCTAGCACTTAGCGCCTTCTGCTACCTTCCGATGTGACCGCAGCGGGCCAGAATTACACCGAAAACCTGACTTATCTTTACTTTATTCAATGCAGAACTGTTTCGAGTTGTAGCTGGAAATGCCCTAACCCTATTGCGTTGTCCTTACCTTTTGTGGAAGAGGTAGAGACGCCGCAGAACCCGACGCAGTCTATTCATAATATTGTAATGACCACGGAAGAGGCAGTGAATGTAGTATGGATTAGACAGATTGCCATCCGGAGGCGCAGAGCCTTTGGCCGTGATATTATATATAATATACTAGTGTATATATAGAGCTCCGGGAGTCGCAAACGGCAACAATTACTTTCCCCTCCATGCAGTTGACCCCGGACTTGAGTTTGCCGGTTGAACGCTTATTGGCTGTTACGTTACACATGTCACTCAGTGGCCACGCTGTTAAACGCTGATTGGTTGTCATCACACGCGTTTGGTGCGAAATTAACGCACAGTATACAAGATACAGCAGATGCAAATATTGGGGGAATATTAGGGGAAACCATGTGGTTACCTGAGTACATGTATTACAATCAAACTGTCCGTATTTAAATTGCTGTTTGTTAACGCTGACTTTTATCTTTCCTGTTCTCTTACAGATCACTATTGCACACAAACTAAGCAAAACAATATTTTTTATTTAATTTCTATTAACAACTTGCACAATGACATCCCGCTGGTCAAAGAGGCGGAAAATTTAATCAATGCTTAGGGCCACAGAGTCAGAAATCCTGCAGCAGTTTGATAAAACCTTTACTGATCCCAACATGCAAGGCCACTCTGTCGCGGAACTGGAACATGTTAAATACCCACGTGTAGCATTGGAGTCAGGTGTTTCAGTCTCCAGTCACTCAGTTGTGGACCAACTAGGTAGAGGGGAAGATGAGCAGAGGTCAGCATTCAATGAGACCCATGTGTCATTGGACAGTGTTCATGACTGTCCGTCATCTAGGCCTGTTGATTCAGAATCAGATGATTCTGATGCTGAAGCATCAACATCAGCGTTAGTGACAAGCTTACGATTTTGGGCCTCTTCCTTTTCTGTCTCACTAGCAGCATTGACTGCACTCTTGAGCATTTTGAGAGTGTTTCATCCAGAATTGCCAAGAGATGCTCGGACAATTCTCAAGACACAAGGTGAAATAAAAACTAAGAAAATGGAGGGTGGGGAATATTACCACTTTGGCCTAGCCACAGGATTGATGTCAAAACTTAAGTCTTTGAAGCTGCCTTCTAATTTGACAAAAATTAAGCTGCAGTTTAGTATAGATGGTTTACCACTATTCCGAAGCAGCAGAACTCAGTTCTGGCCCATTCTGGCAACCATCAATGCTGATTACAGCAGATCGCCATTCCTTGTCGGCCTCTTCTGTGGCTTTACCAAACCAAAGAGTGTCTTTGAGTTCTTGGGCCCATTCATTGAGGACCTTAGTGGCATTCTAAAAAATGGCATTTGTTACAAAGGGCAGCAGATAATGGCAGAAGTGTGCTCGTTTATATGCGATGCCCCAGCACGAGCCTTTATTAAAAATATAAAAAGCCACAACGGTTATTCAGGCTGCGACAAGTGTTTCCAAGTGGGTGAATGGCACAACAAGATGACATATCCGGAAATCGATGTTAGATTGAGGACAGACACAGACTTCAACTCTATGACTGATGATGAACACCACCTAAAGCAAACACTCTCCCCGCTAGCTAGTCTGGTCAAAATGGTGACAATGTTCCCATTAGATTACATGCACTTGTGCTGTCTTGGGGTAACCAGGAAGTTGCTGTATATTTGGATGAGGGGCAAATCACTGGCAACTAGGTTGTCCAGTAAATCAATTGAAGAGATCTCAGTTAAATTGAAGGGACTAGGACCTTACACTCCTTCTGAGTTCAGCCGGAAACCCAGGCACTGTCACACCAAATTTGTACCGGCTGCCAAATTTGTACCGGGTGACGAAATCCATTCAAACCTGCCTAGCAACAGATGACCGCGCCGCGGACGATCGCGAGATGACCGCGGACGATCGCGAGATGACCGCGGACGATCGCGAGATGACCGCGGACGATCGCGAGATGACCGCGGACGATCGCGTTGAATGACGTAGGAAAGTTCGCGAACATTCTCGATATAGTTCATAGATATATTATAGATATTATATATTATATTATAGATATAGTTCGATATAGTTATTTTGTCTCTGGCAAC
>OLKM01007186.1:0-12403 GCA_900291075.1 Melanogrammus aeglefinus | reverse complement strand
TAGTATCCCATCCTTACGTTACAACAGCTTGGATGTTCCCCGTGTTCCCCCCTTCCTGAGGTGCCGGATGGTCTTTCCAGAAACACTTGGTGCCCGACCGAAAGTCCTGTCTCCCATGGCCTCTCCGAACTTCTCCACACCCGCTGCTTTAGCCTCCGACACGCAGCGCTGCAGCCCTTCGAGCCTGTCGGTACCCTGCAACTGCGTCAGGAGTCCTCCGGGATAACCATATCCCGAAAGGCTCCTTCTTCAGTCGGACGGCTTCCCTGACCACCGTCTGTCCACCACGGTGTCCGAGGTTACCGCCCCGTTGAGTAACTAAGACCCTGAGGCCACAACTCACCGCCGCAGCGTCAGCAATGGAAGCTTGAACCACCGCCCCACTCCGGCTCAATGCCCCCAACCTCCACAGGAATGCTAGAAAAGCTCCGCCGGAGTGTGAGTGAAGATCCCTAGGAAGGCCTCCTCCAACTTCCCAATCACCCGCACTACCGTTTGGCTGACCAGTCTGTCCAGAACTTCCCCATTCCCCTGAGTCCAACTCACCACCAGATGTTGGTCGGTTGACATTCAGCCCCTCTCTTCACCCGATTTCCAAAACATGCCGCCTCAGATCAGATGACCACTCATTACAAAAATCATCATCGAACTTCGGCCGAGGGTACTCTGGTACCATGTACACTTCATGAGACCCCCTTATGTTCGAACATGTGTTTGTTATGCCAATCCATACTAGCACAGAGAGTCCAAAACAAACGACCACTCGGTGTAGATCAGGAAGGCCGTTCCTCCCCACCACGCCTCTCCAGGTGTCTCATCGTCCCACAGGGCGTTGGAAGTCTCCCCAGTTAGAACTACGAAGTCCCGCTACTGGGCCCCAACAGGACTCCATCAGGGTCTCCAAGAAGGCCGATACTCTGAACTGCTGTTCGTTGCATACGCACAAACACGAGTCAGAGTTCCCCCCACCACCCTTAGCGCAGGGAGGCGACCCTCTGCGTCACCGGGGTAAACTCCAACACCGCGGCCTAGCCGGGATATGAGTATCCCCACACCGCCCGCGCCAGCCTCTGCAACTCCAGGAGAAGAATAAGTCCAACCCCTATCCAGGAGTTACAGTACCAGAGCTAGACTGTGCGTAGAGGTAAGCCCCACCAGATCTAACTGGTAGCGCTCACCTCCCTCACAACTCCGGTTCCTTTCCCCACATGAGTGACTTCTCACTCCCCAGAGCCAAGCTGTCTGCCGCTCAGGTCTGGTCCGTCGGACCCCTGCCTTTTCACCGCCACCCATTGCAGCGCACCCGACCCAGTGGGTCACTCCGCAGGTGTGGGCCCACAGGCGAAGGGGGGGGGTGCCACGTAGTTTTCGGGCTGTGCCCGACCGCGGCTCCGTGGGCAAAGCCCGGCCACTCAGGCGGCTCGCCAACGGGCCCTCCTCTGGCTGGCTCCACGGGGTCCCGCGGCTTCCTCCGGCAGGGTCTCTCCTCCCTTCTCGTTTTTTTCATGAGTCTTGGTAACCATTCTTAGTCTGGCCCCTCACCAAAAAAATAAAACAATCTTTAGTTAAATAGAACGGCGGAATCAATTCAGAAGGACTCCTTAGGTATCACCAGGCGTCTCCTCGACCATGTAGCCTACTAAAAGGCCCACGAGCATAGCTCATGCTGGTCCGAGCGATGCGGGTCGTGCCAGAGAAGACGTATACAGAAACAATGATAAATCCTTATGAAGGAAAAAAATGAATTAGGCCTAATGAATACGTTATTCAAGACTAGTTCCATATTTGAACGCCAATGATATACACTGCAGTGCTTGGGGTGATCGTTTGCGTGATCTTTGAAGAAACTTGCAAAAGACCTGGATGACTACAGAAGACAGCGCGATGAAGCCATCATAGCAATTATTCTTTAGAACAACATGACAGGGAGACAGCCGCGGAACGCAGTCCCCCACTACCAGAAATTATGCAATCGAGGATTCCCACATTTGGGGAATTCGCACGGTCAGCAACAGCCGCAGTGCAGATGCCGACCTCCTATAGTGAAAACCACCTTCTATCATTGTATCTGCCCGTTGCCAGAAAGTAGAAGTGTACACGTTTCAGGTGGCGAACGGTGCCCACGCGTGTTGCCGGGAGAAACGGTTGCAAAGCATTGGAGATGTCTAGACTTTAATAAACACGTAGACCACCGCACACAATGACGCGATTCTGAAATCACGTGTTAGAGCATAACGAAAGGAAACCTGGAGAATCACAGTTATTGAAAACGCGAACAGAAAAGAATCACTTTTCTTCTTAAACAACATAGCCTAGCCTTCACTCTCGTTCGAATATTGTAAAGATGCGTTAATGAATTATAAATGACACGCTTTATTATGGACTACACGAGACGGGGTTGTACTCTGAGGAGGAGTTTATTTTCACAGTGAGAGAGGGTGCACCGGACCTGGCGGCACTTGCAATACCAGGTCGATGCGTGGAGTGGACGGAGCCAAGCCCTTTTTCCATCTCCCAGTTCCAAAAAACAATTTAATATATAGTCCCCGGGTAGGGGACGTATCAGATATTAAACTGATAAGAACAGAAGGAGCTCTTTTCCAAAACGCTATAAGTCCATTTGAATAGTTTACAGGAAAATGTATTTTTTAATGTTGCTGTTTGATTTAAAAAATCATTGTTCAACAGGTTCAGACTGAGTCAACAAAAGGCATTTAAACAGATAAATTGAAATATTAAACAAAATATGTGGGTCTAGAAAAAAAATACATATCACTGGTAAACTATCAAATGGACTTTATAGCGTTTTTAAAAAAGAGCTCCTCTTTGATCTTAGCCAAAATCCGAGAAGCGATGCGCACATATGGCTCAGACCAATAAGTGTAGTTCCCAGACACGTCGCCCACTGGCGTTACCCGACAACGACAAAACAAAAAAAGACCAAGCACCCTGTATGCGTGTTTGTGTGTGTGTGAAAGATGAAGAAATTAACCGAGTCACTGCATCTCTCTTTTGCTGCTGCTGGCAGTGTACTATGATTTCCTCACATAAATAGTTTTTGAGAGAAGTTGTGTGGTCTTCCTATGTTGCTAAGTTCTCCCAAACGGTTGGCATAAAGATCAGTCAACCGTAGCCAGCACGGAGGCAATAGAGCTCGAGTTGAATAAGATAAAGCTTACAGCACCTGGTGTGGGTACTTCCCAGGCGTCTCCAACAGCCCGACCCAGCATAGCTATGCCTGGTCGAGCTATGCTGGGTCGTGGCCAGAGAAGGGACTTATACAGAAAACAATGATTAAATCTTTATGAATGAAAAGAATGAATTAATGAATACGTTAATCAAAGACCTAGAGTTCCATATTTGAACGCAATGGCATTACCACTGCATGCTTGGGCGTGATCGTTTGCGTGATCTTTTGAAAGAAAACTTGCAAAACTGGGATGGACTACGGTAGACAGCGCGATGCAGGCCAGTCATAGCAATATTTCTTGTGTACAACATGATCAGGAGAGCCGCGAAACGCAGTTCCCCACTACCAGAAATTATGCAATCGAGATTCCCAACATTTTGGGGAATTCGCACTGGTCAGCAACAGCCTCAGTGCAATGGCCGAGCCTCGCTATGGGTGAACCACCTTCTGATCATTGTATCTCCCTTGCCCAGTAAAGTATGAGTTGACACGTTCAGTGGGCTGAAACGGTGCCGCACGCGTGTTCCCGTGGAGAACGTTGCCAAAGCATTTGAGAATGTCTAGACTTTAATAAACACTGTAGCGACCACCGGCCACACAATGACAGCGATTTCTGAAATCAGCGTGTTGGAGCATAACGAAAGGAAAACCTGGAGATCAGAGTTATTGAAACACAACAGAAAGAATCACTTTTTCTTTCTTAAACAACATACTCTGGTTGGAATAATTGTAAACAGTGCGTTGATGAATTATAAATGACGCTTTATTGACTACACGAGGACGGGTGTAGGCCTACTCTGAGGAGTTTATTTTTCACAGTGAGAGAGGGTTGCACCGGTCCTGGCGGCACTGCAATACCAGGGTCGATGCGTGGATGTGGACGGGAGCAAGCCCTTTTCCATCTCCCAAGTTCCAAAAAACAATTTAATATATGGTCCCCGGGTTAGGGGATGTTATCAGATATTAAACTGATAAGAACAGATACTACACTTGATCTTTGCCAAAAGGCCGAGAAGCGATAGGCATGAATACTCAGACCAATAGTGTAGGTTCCCAGACACGTCGCTCCACTTGGCGGTTTACCCGACAACGACAAAACAAAAAAAAGGACCCAAAGCACCCTGTATGCGTGTTTGTGTGTGTGTGAAAGATGAAGAAATTACCGATGGTCGCTGCATCTCTCTTTTGCTGCTTGCTGGCAGTATTTACCTATGATGTCCTTCACATAAATAAATAGTTTTGAGAGAAGTTGTGGGCCTTTGTATGTTGCTTAAATTCTCCCAAACGGTTGGCAGTAAAGATCAGGTCACGGTAGGCCGGCCACGGAGGCAATGAGCTCGATAGTTGAAATAAGATTAAAACTGACAGCACCTGGTATCTCCCACAGGCGGTCTCCCATCCAAAGTACTAACCAGGCCCGACCCTGCTTAGCTTCGCAGAGTTCAGAACGAGAATCGGGCGTCGGTTCAGGGTGTGATGTATCGGCGTCAGCACCAAATTTTTGCTGCAGCAAAACACCAGGCTTTAGACAGTTAACACATAAGGATTGAGAAAGCTGCTGATGGCCGAGAGGTCCTGAACGTTATATACTTTTACAAAAAACAATTCAATCATAGTGTTAATATAGACGGCAATAATTGATTCAGTAGACTCCTTATCCATGTAAACGATTATAGTGAAATATGAATTACTAAATTATCTGCAATGCACTGCGCATGTGTGTGTGTGTGTGTGTGTGTGTGTGATGTTAAATGTTTGTACCAAGGTTAACGGTTAAAGTGTCAGAGAATGGGTGGGTATTTTCGCCGTCCTCCATATCTTAAGTGCGTGTGCGTGTTCGTGTGGGTGAACGTTTAAGAAATATAGAACTGTCATCAGCTCTCTTGTGCTCCCTGCTGGCAGTTATCACTATACTGTCCTCATGTTTCACAAAAATAGTTTGAGAGAACGTTGTTGAGTCTTTGTACGTTGCTTAAATTCTCTCAAACGGGTTGGCAGTAAAAGATCAGGTCACGGTAGGCAACGGAGGCCAATGAGCTCGAGTTTGAAAAAGAAAAAGCTTACAGCACCTTGTAATTCCCAGCGGTCTCCCATCCAAGTACTAACCAGGCCCGACCCTGCTTAGCATCCGAGATCAGACGAGATCGGGCGTGTGCAGGGTGGTATGGCCGTAAGCAAATGTTGCTGCCAGCAAAACCAGGCTTTATACAGTAACACATAAGGGAGAGAAAGCTGCTGAGGGCCGAACGTTATACTTTTACAAAAACAATCCATAGTTAATATAGACGGCAATAATTGATTCAGTAGACTCCTTATCCATGTAAACGATTATAGTGAAATATGAATTAGGCTACTAAATTTATCTGCAATACACTGGCGCATGCGTGTGGTGAGATGTTAAATGTTGTAGTACCAAGGTTAATGGTTAAAGTGTCAGAGAAATGGTGTGGTATTTTCGACCGTCCTCTCATGATCTTAAGTGCGTTGTGCGTGTTCGTGTGGCGTGAACGTTTAAGAAAATATAGGAACTGTCGTTTCAGCTCTCTTGTGCTCCCTGCTGGCAGTATCACTATACTGTCCTCATGTTTCACAAAATAGTTTTGAGAGACGTTATGAGTCTTTGTACGTTGCTTAAATTCTCTCAAACGGTTGCAGTAAAAGATCAGGTCACGGGTAGGCCACGGAGGCAATGAACTCGAGTTAGAAAAGAGAAAAGCTTACAGCACCTGGTATTCCAACCCGGTCTCACGGAAAATTCGTGACACTGTCACGTATTTAATTCTATTTTTCGTGATCAGCGACACTATTTTCAAAATTTTCGTGTCACAGAAGCCCCAATTTTAAGCTCAAGCTTCATGCATGTATCTCAATATGGAAGTATTTGTCGTGTCACTGAGCACGACTTCCAAACTAAGGTTCTGTCGGCAGCGTTCTCCCTAACGTCCCTGAAGAGCTCCGTACAGAACATTGATGGTATTATAGTGTTATATTGAAATTGTCTGCGATAGCTAACAATGTGACAGCTTTTGGCCACCCGTTTCTACTTAAAATTGTCTGTGATAAACTAACAATACGAAGCTCTTGCCACCCGTTTCTACTTTCGCCTTTGATTTCTGAGAAATTGTAACAATTCACGAGATATATTTAAATGCAGGTGGGGCTGCTCTGTAGGCAAACCGCGAAGAAACAAGGTTGCTTCATCTGTTCTTTTTTAGAATGGTATGTCTTGATGTTATTTTAGGCTACCTACCCATCTATTATCTTGTCCTCTTGGCTATGTGGCAGGGAACGTTGGAAGTAGTGGGTGCGGGGGGTATTGGATTGTTGTATTGGAAAACAGAGTATGTGTGTTTGTGACGTGTTGTTTTCACTAAAGCCAAAGGGACATAATAACTGGGTTAATGCGCCGCGCAAATTGTTTTGTTTGTGCCGCTTTCTCTCTCCGTCCACAAGAGCTCATGCTCTTTCTTCAATTGATCCAATGAACTTTTATTTGTTTTATTTGATTTCTTACTACGATCTACGGATCGGATAGTTACACGCACGCGCACACACACACACACACACACACACACACACACACACACACACACACACACCACACACACACACACACACACACACACACACACACACACACACACACACACACACACCACACACATCCAGACCAAAGCATCATGGAAAGCATGTCTCCGTCCGTTTGATAGCTCTATTATTAAATAGCCTACAAAGAAATGGTCAAGTGAAATTGTCCTATTTTTTCCTCTACACTCTGACATAAATGATTGATAGGTTGAACAGAACAGGACACATAAGCCACGCATAAAAACCCAATCGACCAAAACAGACGGGTCACTTGTGGCTTTTTTGTGTGCCCGATCAATTGAGGGGCGTGGCTTATGCATAAACAAAGCGAGGCTTACCTTGGCCAATCAGGGGAACCGCCAGCACATGGCTTAATTTGAATAATGATGATATAATAATTCTATGAGAATAATAATTATATTGAGAATTAAAAGTTTAGGAGATGTTCTGGTAAAGTAACCTAGTGTCTTCTCTGTTAATGATTTTTTACTCACTGAATTTGATGTTTGTTAACACAGACACTATTCAAAAATTAATGTTCTGCTGTCTCAGAAAATGCGGAGTTGAAAACCGAAACTTAACTGTCGCCAGGCTGGGCTGACTTGAGTTGGAGCAGCCAAATAGCCTAAATTAATAAATATTGTTACTAAATAGAAGTAGGCCTAATGTGTACGTTGTGTTGTGTGATTTTCCTACTTCGCCTAAGTAGATTTCTGCGCCTCTGAACGCCACTAACTGTTCTGTAATAGACCTACACTATCGCCGATCACATGAAACACCCACCCGGCTTCTTTTTTCTTTTTTTAATTTTTTGATATGATTTCGGCAAACCGAAAATCGTTTTATTCGGTTTGCGGCCAGGGGGAATACTCGTATTCTGATTGGCGTGCATTAACTCCTGGATATTGGCTAATGGACACTGCTAAGTAGTTCCAGTCAGTGTTTAGATTTCTCTGCCCAGCGAGCCCACTGGCCCCCACCCGTATTTTACCTCCAACATAAATCCTCGGGCCGGAGGTCCTTTTTATTTCTATTTTATCATTTGTTATTGGCCTAATCTGAGGAGAAATTCTATGCCACGCGTGTTTACACGGTTCTTCTTAATGCCGTGGGACGCTCCTTTCACTTCATGAGTAGTCCCGGTGACGTGTCAACCCCGATGTCTTCGTTACCTAAGCGACGGACACCGTCTTTGCGGAACAAATTATTTCTCTGTGCTGATCAACGCTACGAATGGCCAAAAGACTTGTATGCCCCCCCCCCCTTAAATAAATACTATGCAGAGAGAATTATTATTTATTATTAGTTATTATAATATTATTATGATGATTATTATTATTATCAACACATTGAACATGTGTTTTTACAGGGAGAGTGGTGGAGGTTGACGTAGGTCGGGCCAACCCGGAAGTGAGCGTCGCGCTGGGTTTCTCTTGACAATAAAGCCACGGGTTTCCACATGGGTTTGGATTATGTCAGAGAAAAAATTTGCATCTTTGAAGCACCTCCTCAAAAGCTGAAAATAAATAAAATAACCTTGCCTCCAAAGAACGAATGTAAACAATGCATTCTTGTCAGACAATTAACGTGCTCCACAAATCCGATACGAGAAGAGAGAGAGAGAGAGAGGCGAGGAGACAAAGAGAGAGAGAGAGAGAGAGAGAGAGCCTTCAGAAAGGGTGCGCGCCAGTAGTTATAGTACAGTGCGCCCCTAGTTATGTCAAGCCTAAAACCACAAATGCTTATACCTGACGACGTCAGGTGCTAGGGCCGCACGATCTAGTTGTGGCCAGGAAGTGGATTTTTCAATGGTCAGATACAGATCTTGTTATTAACGATAATTAGAATGAAAGTTATGGTCTACTTATAGATAGAATATTACAACGAAATAATTGTAATTTATATTATATATATAATATATTTTAATATTTAAATTAATTAAAATACAAAAACGGCTTTAAACATGTGACATGCCTTTTGGCCTTTTTCTTTTTCAATGGCCTGCATCATCAACGTCACGTCACTCTCGGCAAACCACGTTTGTTAAAGCGGCAATTGGAGCTGCCGTAAATTGTGTTGTTCTTTGTCGTAAAACGTTAGCTTTCCCTAACCGCGCTAGCTTGGTTGGTTGAAAATAAGATATTCCATGAAATATATCTGCCCACCGTAACGGGGCAAACAAGAGTGTCCTTGACATCTACGTTTCGAGGCAATTGCAACGGTGCCATACATGACCATATTTGACTATGTTTCAGGGTAGTAATTAGCTGTCGATTTTGGAGGCCTTTATCAATAATGACCAGCTATTGATTTGCTTCCCGATTGAGTTTTCTGACAAATGACATGTTATTTAGCATCTACATTAGCAGCTGAGTCCAATGAGATCAAGCTCGACCTTGTGCCACACCGAGATCATGTCCTTGATCAGCGGTTCCCAAACTTTTTTAGCCGTGCACCCCCTTCTATGTCGCAACCCGGTTGACGCACCCCCCCCCCCCCCCGGGGGGGGGGGGGGGTTCAATTTCTTAAAATATTTAGTATTAAGATTGCATGAAACTCTCCCATGTATTTGTTGTAAAAAATATCATTAACTTATTATAGAACTATTATCAATTTATTCAATTTATGTACAAACAATTCCAACTATGACACTTTCAAGATGAGGGCACTAGGCCTTGGTCCAAAATATGCAGAAATATGGACATATATGAGACCCTTTCTAAGGGAAAAAATAATCAGAGGCAGAAAGCAGATAAGTTGTGAACATGTTATAATATTTTTGAGCCGCGTTGAACACAAATTGCAGCAAGTTTAAATGACCGTGGAGCTAACAGCCCCGTCATTATACAACAGGTTATGGAAATAACATTAGAACGCCAGTAATTTGAATGAAATTGCAATAAGTTACACACAACATAAATAACAAAGAGCATGGCTCAGGAACAGATTAAAAAATAAAAAATAAACCGGGATCCTGGGGATTTTTCAGTGCAGCGCAGCTGGCTCAGCCTGCAGCGCGAGAGAGAGAGAGAGAGTAGTGAGTGAGATGAGAGAGGGTTGAGGAGAGAGAGAGAGAGAGAGAGAGAGAGAGAGAGAGAGAGAGAGAGAGAGAGAGAGAGAGAGAGAGAGAGAGAGAGAGAGAGAGAGAGAGAGAGAGAAAAACAGGGAGGGTGTGCGTGTGAGTATTTCCAGTATATTTGTAGCAATAATATCAATACCATTTGGCCAAATACTTACCCATATTAATGCGACGGGTGGGCCTGCATCTTGGCACAAAGCTCTGCGATGTTTGGCGCAATTGAAGACAGTTTAAGCCTCAAATCTTTCTCAACAGCATCCAGTCTTTGCCGATATTTAGTCTTAACTGCTGTCAGAGCAGAGAAGCCAGCCTCGCACAGATACGTTGTAGCGAAGGGCATCAACACTCTCAAGGCCTTCTTTGCCAGGACTGTGTACGATGGCATTGACTCAGTCCAAAAATCGACAAGTGGCTTTTTTTTGAACTGCAACTGCAGAGCCCCGTCAGATGACAGCTCGATCAGCTGTTCCTGCTCGTGAAATGACAGCTGGGGGACCGGGAGGGAAACTTCAAACGGGTTGCGAATCCACGCTTGAGATGTGTCCATAGGTGGGAAGTATTTCCGTAGCTGCTCGGCGAGTTGGTTGAGATGTTCAATGATGAGGCTTTTCACGTGCTCACCCAGGTGCACGTCATTTTCCCCCAAGAACTCGTGAAGCGTAGGGAAACACAAGAGTGTGTTCCCACTCACACAGCTCGCCCAGAAGCGTAGCTTCTTCATCGTAGCTTCGATCTGTCTTGTGTGTTGAACACGGTTACACTGACTCCCTGCAGACTTAGGTTCAGTTCATTCAGAGCAGAAAATATGTCCGCCAGATAGGCGAGCCTCTTCAGGAAGTCTTCGTCATGCAGACTGGAAGCCAAATGAAATGGATTGTCCTCAAAAAACTGCTGAAGCTCGTGTCGCAGTTCAAAAAGCCTTGTCAAACACTTTGCCGCGGGACAACCAACGCACTTCAGTATGCAGCAGCAGTGCTTTGTGTTCGCTGCCCATCTCGTTGCATAACAGCGTGAACAGTCTTGAATTTAGCGGGCGAGCTTTAATGAAGTTGACCAGTTTCACGGCATCATTCAGTACTGCAAGTAGATCAGCTGGCATGTTTTTGGCTGCCAAGGCCTCCCTGTGAACACTGCAGTGTAACCATTGAATGGATGGACACACTTTCCTGATATGAGCTATAAGCCCTGTGTGCTTCCCCGTCATCGATTTTGCCCCGTCAGTGCAAATGCCCACGCAGCCTGTCCAGTCGATGCCGTTGGTCCTCATAAACCCATCAATTAAATTGAAGATTTCCAATCCTGTTGTTCGGGTAGCAAGGGGCCGACAGAACAGAAAATCTTCTTGTACCGTGCCTTCAAAAAGGTAACGGACATACACCAGAAGATTGGCCAGATTTGCCACATCTGTAGACTCGTCTACTTGCAGAGAGTAAAACTCGCTCTCTTTCACACGGCTGACTAATGTAGCCAGGATGTCTTCAGACATTGCATTGATGCGGCGCGACACAGTGTTATTGGATACTGGAATCATGTCTAACTTTTTTGCTTCTTTCTCTCCAATCATGCATCCCACCATCTCTTTGGCAGCTGGCAAGCACACGTCTTCGGCAATTGTGTGAGGCAGCCCCTTTCTCGCAATTCTGTAGCTGACAAGATATGAAGCCCGTAATGCGTCTTGTTTAGACCCAACATATGAATGAAACTGCAGTTGTTTTTGGCTGTTTTGCAACTCCTCCAATTTTGATTTAAAAAATGTAAGGGGCTTTTGAGTTAAATTAGCGTGCTTCGTGTGAAAGTGGCGACGTAGATAAGAAGGCTTCAGGCAGCTGTTTGCTAGCACTTCACTGCACACCACGCACTGCGGCTTAGGGCAGTCTGTATCACCAATCCAAGTAAAGCCCAAGACCCGAGATAGTTTTCGATCATATTTCCTTCTTTTTTTTCCGTTTTGGTTTGTTCACCCTTCTTCACCTCTTTTGCTTGTGTTGCCATCGCCTTCCCTCCTTTGCGCGGTGTCCTCACGTTCATCATTTGGTGTCTCCGTCTCGTTTTCTTCTCCCGGATCCGCTCCAATTATCTCCTCTGTTTCCTCCGATGTTTCACTCTCTCTTGTTGCTTCCTCTCCTTCTTCATCCCTAAACTTTTTACTTTAGATGTCTCGCCTGACAGTTTTCCCTGAGACTTTCAGCCAATTCGCATATTTGCGATAATGAATTTAGGGGCCAAAAAACTATATGTGCGCATATTTGGAAAATTATACAGCAGTTGGTTCGACAGTTAAGTGGTGTTTACCGCAGTGTGGTTTTGCTGTGGCCAAACGCGGCTCCGCTCCAACGCTGTTATAGGCTATACTTCTAGGACCGAATCAAAAGCGGCGCTGAACAGAGCAGAGCGAAACACAACATGGCCTCATTGTTGATATTAGGCTACTTAAAAATAAATGAAGTGAATTTTTTTTATTAATTAAAATTACAAGTTTTCATTGAAATTTTACAAAGGAAATGTTTATTTACAGCCATACACTTTTTTCATCGCGCGCACCGCCT
>OLKM01007185.1:10000-12409 GCA_900291075.1 Melanogrammus aeglefinus | reverse complement strand
CTCCTCCTCTTACCTCCCAATCACTCTTCCTCCTCCCCCTCCTCCCTAACCTACCTCCATCACTCCTCCACCCTACCCACCTCCTCACTCAACCCTCCTCCACCTCTCCTCCTCCTCCTCCTCCTCAACCTCCTCCTCCTCCTCTTCCTCCTCCTCCTCCTCCTCCTCCTCTCTTCCTCCTCCCCTCCTCTTTCTCCTCCAACCCCACTCACCTCCTCTTCCTCCTCCTCCCCCTCCCCCTCCTCCTCCTCCTCCTCTCCTCCCTCCTCCCCCTCCCCCTCCTCCTCTTCTCCCCTCTCCTCCTCCCCTCCTCCCCCCCTCTCCTCCCCCTCCTCCCTCTTCCTCCTCCTCCTCCTTCCTCCTCCCCCTTCTCTTCCTCCTCCTCCTCCTCTCCTCGCCCTCCTCCCTCCCCCTCCCTCCTCCTCCTCCTCCTCTCCTCCTCCTCCCTCCTCCTCCTCCTCTTCCTCCTACTCGTCTTCTGCCTCCTCCTCCTCCCACCTCCTCCTCCTCCTCATCTCCTCCTCCTCTCCTCCCCTCTCTCCTACTCCTCTTCCTCCTCCTCCTCTTCCTCCTCCCCCTCCTCCTCCTCCTCCCTCCTCCTGCCCTCCTCCTTCCTCCTCCTCCTCCCTTCCTCCCCTCTTCCTCTTCCTCCTCTGCCTCCACCCTCCTCCTTCCTCCTCTTCCTTCTCCTCCTCCTCCTCCTCCTCCTCCTCCTCTTCCTCCTACCCCTCCCGCCCTCCTCCTCTTCCTCTTCTTCCCTCCTCCCTCCTCACTCTCCTCTTCCTCCTCCTCTTCCTCCCTCCACCCTCCTCCTCTTCCTCCTACCTCCCCTCCCCCTCCCCCTTCCTCCTCCTACCTCCTCCTCCTCCTCCCCCTCCTCCACCCTCCTCCTCCTCCTCCCCTCCTCTTCTTCCCTCCTCCTCCTCCTCCTCTTCCTCCTCCTCTTCCTCCTCCCCCCTCTCCTCCTCCTCCCCCTCTCCCCTCCTCCTCCCCCTCCTCCTCTTCCTCCTCCTCCTCTTCCTCCTCCTCCCCATCCTCCACCTCCTCCTCCTCCCTCCTCCTCTCTCTCTCCCTCCTCCTCCTCCCTCCTCCCCTCCTCTTCTCTCCTCCTCCTCTCTCCTCCCCCCCTCCTCCTCCTCCTCCTCCTCCCCTCCTCTCTCCTCCCTCCTTCCCCCTCTCTCCTCTCTCCTCCTCTCTCCTCCTCCTCCTCCTCCTCCTCCTCCTCCTCCCTCCTCCCTTCCTCTTCCTCCTCCTCCTCCTCCTCTTCCTCCTCCTCCCTCCTCCTCCCCCCTCCCTCCTCCTCCTCTCTCCTCCTCCTCCTCCTCTTCCTCCTCCTCCTCCTCCTCCTCCTCCTCCTCCTCCTCCTCCCTCCTCCTCCTCCTCCTCCTCCCTCCGGCGCCCCCCAGCGGTCAGTGAAGAGGCCTCAGCCAGCTGATAATATTGAGCGGTTTGTCTCCATCGCTGTCATGTCCCACTCCTCCCTCCTTATCTCCTCCCTCCTTATCTCCTCCTCCTCACTAACCTTTCCTCCCTCCTTATCTCCTCCCTCCTTATCTCCTCCTCACTAACCTTTCCTCCCTTCTTTGTGTGTCATTGCACTCTTCCCTGGGCCCCTTTTGCGCCATGGTTGTGTGGACTCCCCCCCCCCCCAGACACACTAACACACACACACACACTCCCACACACACAACACACACACACGCACACTCCACACACACACACACACACACACACACACACACACACACACACACACACACACACACACACACACACACACACACACACACACACACACACACACACACACACACACACACACACACACACACACACACACACACACACACACACACACACACACACACACACACACACACACACACACACACACACACACACTCCCACACACACACACACACACACACACACACACACACCACACACACACACACACACACACACACACACACACACACACACACACACACACACACACACACACACACACACACACACACACACACACACACACACACACACACACACACACACACACACACACACACACACACACACACACACACACTCCAGGGTGGCGTGTCCACTGCAGTGCGTCCTCCATGTTCCGGCTCCATTAAGCAGAGGCCGCCTCTCTTCCCCTGAGGAAGATATATGTCTTCATCTTCCTCTTCTTCCTTTTCCTCACCGTCCTCCTCTTCAACTGGATCTTTATCTTCCCATCCTTTTCTCCTCTTCTCTCCTCCTCCTCCTCCTCCTCCCTCTTCTTCTTCTTATGCTATAAAAACACCGTTTTATATATCAGGCGGCCATATCTCTAACGATAATATTTCGAGGTGGGAGACAGTGTTACCAGAACCCCATACGTCCCTGTGGTGTGTTGTTTAC
>OLKM01007185.1:0-5000 GCA_900291075.1 Melanogrammus aeglefinus | reverse complement strand
AATATGCAGGAAGGGGAGGGTTGGTGGAGGGGAGGGGGGGGGGGGGTGTTATTGTTGCGTAGTTAGTTCACCAGGTTGCCGGCGAAAGCTGCGTCGGGTTAACATCGCCGCGGTGACAGCAGACGCTACGCAGGTCTGCCGAGGAGATTCCAGAGCTCAAGGGCATAGTCGGACCGGGGAAATTAGAACGTGTCCTTAGAAGTAATATTTATGAACTCTTAGAACGGGGGCCAGCTAATAATGTGTGTGGGTGTGTGTGTATGTGTGTGTGTGTGTGTGTGTGTGTGTGTGTGTGTGTGTGGGTGTGTGTATGTGGGTGTGTGTGTATGTGTGTTTGTGTGTATGTGTGTTTGTGTGTGTGTGGGCGCCAGCGTCTGTGGATCTCATTCTTGTGGGTTTGCGCGCTTGAACGGTCGCCAGTGAAAAGTGTCTTCCATGAAACAGGAATGCGATGCTGTCAAGATGAAGGGATAAAGATTCCTCGCTCCGGGTTTATTCAAGACGCGCTCTTTTTAATGGCATCTCCCCTCCCCCCCTTCCCTCACACACACACACACACACACACACACACACACACACACACACACACACACACACACACACACACACACACACACACACACACACACACACACACACACACACACACACACACACACACACACACACACACGCAACCACACACGTAACGTCATACCGAACAAAACCCCAACCACCTTTCATTTTTTAACCAAAATTGGAATTAGTGTCGAGCCAGACGGGCCCTGACAGGACTCTGCTGGCAGGTTACGCATCACATTCTCCGGGTTCAAACCCGGGCTGCTGTTCATGTCACGCCTGTTGGGAGTGACTTGGGTGGATGAGTGGGTGGGGCTGGTGTGATGGCGCCATGATGAGGGTGGGGCTGGGGCGTGTGGCTCAAAGTGCTGGTGAGTTTGGGATGCGTGGTCGTGCGTGAATGGTCTGCGTGATCCGTGTTTCCGGAAACAACAACCCAAAGAGAAACACGCAGCCCCCCCGCAGCGCCCCCTGTTTCAGTTGGTGCTCCACCATGAAGGCACCAGCAGCCGTTCATTAGGGAGGCTTCACAACACGTCCTCCCAGCACCGCAGTCCCCTCCCCTGTCTGTAGTCCCGCGGCCGGCCCGGCCCGCAGCCCGCAGAACGTTCTGGAGGGCGACCCGGCGACATCGGGGCCTGACCGTTTGGTGGATCCGGCTCGGTGGTCGGCCAATGCCGGGGTCTCATTTAAAAACATTCTTTGAATTAGGGTTTGTTTTTATGTTGTTCTATTATGTTTGTGTGTGTGTGTGTGTGGGTGTGTGTGTGTGTGTTGGTCCTGTGTGTGTGGTGTGTGTGTGTGGTGTGTTGTGGTGTTGTCGTGTGGTGTGTTGTGTGGTGTTGGAGCCTGTGTGTGTGCACATAAAGCGAGGCGACACTACTGATCAGGGTCTCCCCCAGGGGTGGTTTGGTGGTGTAGGGTTGCTCTGTGTGGCCTCTCTCTCGCTCCCCCGTTCAGAGAGATGGCCGTGTAGTGCCCTTGGCTGTTTATTGGCTGAGGTGGGGAAAGAGCCGTTTGTGGTTTGTCTGTCAGTGGTGTGTTTGTCTGGTTGTCTGTCAGTGTGTGTTTGTGTGTGTCCGTGTGTGTCCGTGTGTGTGTGTGTCTATGTCTGTGTGAGTTTTTCTCTGCCAGTGAGACCTCAGGCCTTCTAGGAGGTAGTGCGAGTGTGAGTGCATAAGAGGGGCAGTGCCTCTGTGAATGAGGTTAGCTCACCATTTAAGAGACCGGACAAAAGACCTCCCTAATTAAAACTATGGCTAATTGTGTTTCACTCCCCTCCCCTTACCCTCCTCTCTCTCTCTTTCTCTCTCTCTCTCTCTCTCTCTCTCTCTCTCTCTCTCTCTCTCTCTCCCTCTCCCCCTCCCCCTCCCTCTCTCTCTCTCTCTCTCTCTCTCTCTCTCTCTCTCTCTCTCTCTCTCTCTCTCTCTCTCTCTCTCTCTCTCTCTCTCTCTCTCTCTCTCTCTCTCTCTCTCTCTCATCCCCTCTCTCTCTCTCTCTCTCTCTCTCTCTCTCTCTCTCGTCTCTTCTCTTCTCTCCTTTCTCTCTCTCTCTCTCTCTCTCTCTCTCTCTCTCTCTCTCTCTCATGCACCTCTCTTCACACATTTACTTTCTCAAATGCTTCATTTGTATCCAGGAGTCCGCCGTGGAGGGTACACTGTTGGCCACGCACGGCAACAAAATGCTCTTTGTCTGTCGCTGAAGGGATCTCTGAAGAGAGTGAGTCGGGGGCAAGTCACAGAGCGAGAGAGGGAGCAGATTACAGCCTGTGATTGACTAGTGACTAATAGAGCCGCTGTAAAATAAGCCCTCCACTCTGAATAGGGTCCTCTGGTTGCAGTCCCACACCTCAGGCCTCAGCCTCTGGCTCAGACTGCAGAGACCCAGAGAGAGGAGAGTCCCCAACCGTCCAGGAGAAGGGATCCTTTGGGTTAGACCCGCGAGGGCCGCGGGCTGGAAGGTCACTGTGTTTTGTGTCCCAGCTCAAAAGGTGGTGTGTTTTCCACAGCCCCTCCCCCCCCCCCCCCCACACACACACACACCTGCTTCTGAGTGACATAGGTCGGGATTAAGCTGGTCATGCACAGTCAAAGATCCAGGCTGTGTTTGAGTCTGTTGTTGTTGACTTGTTGACCTGCGACCTGCCCCCCCCGCCGCAGCTACTACTCTCGTGTTAATGGATAAAACGTGTCCACGTTCGTAAAAAAAACCCTTCAGTTGTACGCGTGATTGGAAAGAAAAACAAGAGCACACCCTGCCAAAAGGATAAAAGTGGATGCCACCCACAGTGGTGCAGCCGCTACGGAGCTCTGGTGATCCAAGCCACATGTGACGCTAACTGCAGGCTAACACACATGTGACGCTAGCTGCAGGCTAACACACATGTGACGCTAGCTGCAGGCTAACACACATGTGAGGCTAGCTGCAGGCTAACACACATGTGAGGCTAGCTGCAGGCTAACACACATGTGACGCTAGCTGCAGGCTAACACACATGTGAGGCTAGCTGCAGGCTAACACACATGTGAGGCTAGCTGCAGGCTAACACACATGTGAGGCTAGCTGCAGGCTAACACACATGTGACGTTAGCTGTAGGCTAACACACATGTGAGGCTAGCTGCAGGCTAACACACATGTGACGCTAGCTGCAGGCTAACACACATGTGAGGCTAGCTGCAGGCTAACACACATGTGAGGCTAGCTGTAGGCTAACACACATGTGAGGCTAGCTGCAGGCTAACACACATGTGACGTATAGCTGCAGGCTAACACACATGTGACGCCTAGCTGCAGGCTAACACACATGTGACGCTAGCTGGCAGGCTAACACACATGTGAGTGCTAGCTCTGCAGGCTAACACACATGTGACGCTTAGCTCAGAGCAGGCTGCAGGCACACATGTGAGGCTTAGCTGTAGGCATAACAACATGTGATGGGCTAGCTGCAGCGGCTAACACAACATGTGAGGCTAGCTGCAGGCTAACACACATGTGACGTTAGCTGTAGGACTAACACACATGTGAGGCTAGCTGGCAGGCTAACAACATGTGACGCTAGCTGTAGGCTAACACATGTGAGGCTAGCTGCAGGCTAACACACATGTGACGCTAGCTGCAGGCTACCACACATGTGAGGGCTAGCTGTAGGCTAACACACATGTGACGCTAGCTGCAGGCTAACACACATGTGAGGCTAGCTGCAGGCTAACACACATGTGACGCTAGCTGCAGGCTAACACACATGTGAGGCTAGCTGCAGGCTAACACACATGTGACGCTAGCTGTAGGCTAACACACATGTGAGGCTAGCTGCAGGCTAACACACATGTGACGCTAGCTGCAGGCTAACACACATGTGAGGCTAGCTGCAGGCTAACACACATGTGACGCTAGCTGCAGGCTAACACACATGTGAGGCTAGCTGCAGGCTAACACACATGTGAGGCTAGCTGCAGGCTAACACACATGTGAGGCTAGCTGCAGGCTAACACACATGGCTACGAGGCAGAAAGATAGTAGATGCTAATGAAGGACGGTTTCTTCTTTGTGTTTCTTTTTATGAATACAGAGATCTGAGCGAGAACTTCATCCAGTCGATCCCCAGGAAAGCCTTCAGAGGAGCCACCGACATCAAGAACCTGTGAGTAGGGCCTGGGTGAATGGATGGATGGATAGATCGTTAAGTGAGTGATGGATGTATGGGTGGATGGAGGATGGATGAATAGATTAATAAATCATTCGATGGATGAATGGATGAACGAATGAATGAATGGATGGATGGATGAAGAGAAGGATAGCTTGATTGCTGAATGAATAGACGGATGTGGATGGACACAATTACACCAACCCACACACACACACACACACACACACACACACACACACACACACACACACACACACACACACACACACACACACACACACACACACACACACACACACACACACACACACACACACACACACCATGCAATTAGCAGCAATCAGCAGCATGCAAAGGCTGAACAATATGAAGTCCAGTCGTTGACATTTCTCTGACATTGGAGCACCTCTTCATGTCAGGTCAGCACCTTCTAGAACATTCATTTGTAGATCATTTCTATAATTGCTCATTATCTCTGTTTACCTCCAGGCCTGCTGGGTGTGGTACTCACCTCTGTCACACACAAACACACACAAACACACACACACACACACACACACGCGCGCACACACACACGCACACGCACACGCACACGCACACGCACACGCACACGCACAATCACAATCACACGCGCGCGCGCGCACGCACGCACACACACACAGGCGCACACACACACACACAGACACAGACACACACACACATACACACACAGAGACACACACACGCGCACACAAACGCTCGCGCGGGCACACACGGACATGCAGACACCCCTCTCCCCCTAGCACACGACACACA
>OLKM01007184.1:0-12413 GCA_900291075.1 Melanogrammus aeglefinus | reverse complement strand
TGACTGATGACGGATATAGAAGAGTGCAGAAGAGAGATTGGTGTGTCTGACGAGAGACGTTGATCAATACGCCTGGAATCGGAAGGATTATAGATCTGCGCTTATAAATTTTCTTTTTCGTGGATTCAACAGACAAAAATGTAAAACACGAACAACTTGGAAGAAGGGAACAGAGTGAAGGGGTCATTACATTTATATATAGTGGAGGAGAGTAGAATCGAGAGAGAGAGAGAGAGAGAGAGAGAAGAGGAGAGAGAAGAGAAGAGAAGAGAGAGATTTGAGGAGAGAGAGAGAGAGAGAGAGAGAGAGAGAGAGAGAGAGACCAGAACAGAACCGAACAGAGAACGCATAGAAGAGTGAATGATAAACTGACAGAGAGAGTAGGGCCAAAATGCGGAGAGAGACCAATTTATGTCAGAATTCCATACTCTAAATGTGTCCGTCTCTTGAAGGTCACAGCTAGCCCACGGCATGCTAATCGAGGCCGGCCCGCTCTCCGTGACCTTTGACCCAGGAAGTCAAAAGACCCCACAATCCCTCTTTGCTCGTTGTGAGGTGAATGGGCAGATCCGGCAGCCCAGGCTAGAGTTACCATCGGGACCCATCTGAGCGCGGGAGGCATGCGTGGACATGCGTGCCTCTTTGGGCTGCACACGTCTGCTCTGCACGCACACCAGCACGCGCTGAAACCAAGCTCGCCCGCCGGCTCTCTCCCCCCGTACCCCCCCTCTGTGCCCAAGTGATGTAGGCCGGGGGAAGGTCATGACTTGAGTGTTTGTGTGTCTGCTGCACAATGTTTCACCCTAGTTACTGACACCTTGGGCCACGCCTTTTAATAGCTAACGAGCCGCGGCCATACACTCAAATTAAAGATCCCATATCATGCTTTTTTAGGGTTGATAATTGCATTTGGGGGTACTACTAGAATAGGGTTACATGCCTGTATGCTAGAAATACCTTTTTTTATTCTCACACTTAATTTCTGCAAAAACAATTTCAGGGTATTTAAAAAAAAATCTGTTTTGTATCATGTTGCTTTAAGGCCTGCCTCCTGAGTAGCCCACTGCTGTGATTGGTCGAAAGCTTTGCGCCTCTGTCAACTAATTTATGTTGACAGAGGAAGTTGTAAACATTGCGGGTAGCCGGGAGGCGGGACTTCTGCACTTCAGCACCGCCCACTGCTGTCTGAAGTCACACTGTTGCGGAAGTAAAGCTGGTGTGCAAAACAAGCAGTTTCACACACTCATTGAGGGCCGTTCTCAGATTGGCACGAATACTCCCCCTTTACTCAGACACACATCCACACACAAGCACACACGTATTTACATGAGAACCCATCTCACTCTGTCCCTCATCGCATTCGTTCGAGTACGGAGCTGCTTTCTGCTTTCTTGTAAGACGCTGACTGTGATCGGTCATTTCAAGGTCAAGGCGTTAATATTTGACTCCATACTTCATTTGGAGGCTTCGTTTGCGCACACAGTAATCAGCAAAGACCCGCTCAGCACAACTTTGTTTTTTTCAGTATATAAACCCTCACAAATAACACGAGCCAAATACAGCACACGCCACACACAGCACCACACACACCACACACACACAATTCACACACACACACACACACACCACACACACACACACACAACACACAGAACACACACACCGACACACACACACCACAGCCACAACACACACACACACACACACACACACCACACACACACACACACACACACACACATCTACACTCTCTTCTTTCTGGCTGAGTACAACGGTTTATACTCTGGCGCCATCTGGCCAGCCAAACCGATCTTATATGACAAAACAGGCTCACTCCCTACGCGTCAAATGTGTGACGCATGGCCAAGGATCCCTGACGTCAATATCCGACGAAAAAATGGGTAGCCTACCTTTTTCGTTGTTTTTCGACGTGGGGGTCCGTTAGATAGAAATTCATGTTATACCTTGTTATCTGAATGGGAAATGCAATATTTTAGGACAGATACACCATTAATCGTGTTTCTAATGACATTTCTAGCGAGAAATATAGACCTACTTTTTCCTTGCATAATCTTCAGTAAGTGAATGTGTATGATCTTTATTAATCTTTATCTGAATGGGAAATGCAAATATTTTTGGGACCGAGTCAGTCCATTAGACGTGGTATCTTCTAGATGACGATGATTTCTAAGGCGAGAAAATACTACTATATACTACATATATACTATATACTACAATATACTACAACATAAAATAGCGTGTTACACACACCGCACAACGCACACGCATCACACACAATCATTTCGCGCTCAAAAACAACCCCAAAAAAAATATTTCTCAATATTATTACTTTTCAAAACATTGGCCGCAAATGGATATCTTTTTATTTGAGCTGCTTTTAAGGACATTTTGGGTGGTTTTTGAACGGTAATGTGGGCAGGACGTTTTTTATTGCAGGACCTGGCAAACCCTGCGCTGTTGCCCGAGGTTAACTGAAATGCTCCGGAAGAGATCTGGATCCATGGGACAAAAGAGTACATACTCACCACACACACAACAGCACACACACACACACACACACACACACACACACACACACACCACACACACACACACACACCGCATACACACAACACACACACACACACAACACACACACACACACAACACACCCTTTCAATAAATACTATGGCAGAATAAAGACATATAAATTCATGCCATTATCAGTTCAACTTCAACATGTGTTTTTTAAAAGTATACGAGTGTATGAGGGAATGACGTATGGTTGGCCACCCCGGAAGTGAGCGTCGCCCTGGGTTCTCTTGAACAACATAAAGCCAATTGGTTTTTTCCATTGGATTTTGGATTATTGCAGACAATTTTGCATTTTTGAAGCACCTTCTCAAAAAAAATTAATAAATGTAAATATCTTTGCTCCAAAGAACGAAATGCAAACCAATGCATTCTGAATGGGAGTGTTTTTCCCTAACGATTTTTCTCCGACTTCACTTGACTGTCATGGTTGCTATGTTGGTTGCTATCGACCGCCCCCTCTAATCCTTACATGGCTTTAAAACCTGCCCCACGCAGCAAGGAGCTGCCGTCAATTGTATTGTTTTTGTCGTAAACCCAGGTCCGATGTTAAGAAAATAGACAGATATCCAAGGTATCCTTAAAAGCCAGCTTGGATGTTTTTATTTTATGCAGTTTAAGAACTTCTTTCTATAACCTACTTTTTGAAAGGCAAAACACCAAGTTCATTTGATTTAGCGAGGCAGGGGTATTTTGAACACAATTTATTAAATAAATATTTGTGAGAGGTCATTTCCTTCTCCTGAGTTTGCTTCCTATTTATGTCTAGTGTACACCCTCACTGTTCCCAAAGCAACCCCCGCCCCCAATATGGATTTGGAGAAATTGTTTGGCCACGTCCCAGTAAGTGGTGGTGGTATCATACTATGAAAGAAGGCATTCAATTATACTCATCAATGATCAATTAGGAGGCCGAAAGCCCTAAAGGAAGTGATGCAATAGGTGACTGAGTCGAAAGACAGTTACAAGTAAGGCTGTACTTGGGGTCTCTTTATATATCAAAGGGGGTCTCAAGGACGCATTACGCATCAACCTGTGCGCTCCAGCCTACCGGAATGACTCAGCAGTGCTCCATCTCGTTGTACCTCTCACCAGCAGGCTCGCTTGCAAAGATTTTGGCCCTGAAGTTCTTTCCGAGACCTACACCTTAGCATCCAACATGCATATCTGAGAATCAGGCCTCTCTTTAATAATGACAAAAAGTTATGAGAGAAATACGCATTGATATTTTTTTGGGTTGTTTTAGCAGCGAAATGCATTGTGTGTGCGTGCGCGTGCGCGTGTGCGTGCGTGTGTGTGCTTGTGTGTGTGTAACACGCTATTTTATGTTGAAATTTGACGTAATCCAGTGTTCACGAAAACGTACACTGTCCACGTATGCTTTTTGGCGACTGGGGTTGGCTCTCAGATATACGGTGTTTCTAACAAGTGATATTCATTACAAATTAATAAGGTAAGGTTTAATACAATCCAACCGCAGAAAAACACGTGAGCTGCTAGTTTAGCGAAAGCAGCGTCCTAGCAACCTGACGTTGTTGAAATGTAAGCGAGCGGATAAAATCGTCCTAATAACCATAAAAACTAAAGATCAGACCAACAATCACTGACTGAAAGTTTAGCAAGTTAAATGTATATTTTCTTGCTAGAAATGTCATTAGAAACACGTTAAATGGTGACTCCGGTTCCTAAAATATTGCATTTCCCATTCAGATAACAAGGTATAACATGAATGTCTTTTGAACGGACCCTCCGCGTCGAAAACGACGAAAAGGTACCCATGTTTCGTCGGATATTGACGCCAGGGATCCTTGACCATGCGTCACACATTCGACGCGTAGGGAGTGAGACTGTTGTATATGATGACTACTTACCATGTAAATAGTGTTGTAAATAAACTTCTAAAGCTTTTCAAATCTTATTTGGTGTTTTATTGGTCCTTAATGTGCAAAGTCAACAAGGTGCAAAGTAAATAAGGTGCAAAGTCAAACCGGAAAAAGTGATTCCGGAAATGTATTTGTTAGAGGACCAATCACAGCCCCCTGTCTCCGTTGCGTGGACCGATAGTTAAAAAATATTAGAATGCGCTTGTAGAGCTACGGAGAGGGTCTCCGACAGGGTCTCCGACGGAGAGGGCTCTCCGTGTCTACGTACAGCACTTTAGGGAGGAGGATAAACCAGCCTTTAAAGATGAACTGAACTAAAATTTAAAGTTTAGTTGATATAACAGATGCATTGACTGCCATTGGTACAATAACTAAAAATGGCTGAACTTGCTAAAAGGGATTAAATTGTGCTGTGAAAGTGTTATTTATGTTACGTGGCGCCGCCATGTTGGATTTCAACAATAAGCTACGTCACTGGCATGGTGACCTACTCCTAGTCTGTGGCTCTAGCAACCATAGCAGGTAATAAGTCAGACTCTGAGGCTCGCTGAAATGGCTAAGGAAAAGCAAACAACACAGGGCCCCAGTTTCATTCCCCGATATACGATGGATCTTCGCTCGGTAACGATCATTCTCACGAAGGATCTTTCGAAACCATCGTTAATAATCTTTGGATCGTTTCCCCGAAACTCCTCTTAACGTGAACGTGCCATTCGCTGCACTCACGCGTTCGTCTAGGATTGTACCTGTCCAACTGACATGGTGCTTGGAAAAGGGCTTGGAAGCAGGGAGAGACGCAGGAATGTCGCAGGAAAATGGGGGTAAAATGGGTTAAAATATCTCTCCATCAAGGCCAACCGCAGAGTAGCCTACAAAAAGAATAGAGTGCAATAATATGAATGCTAAAGATATTAAAACACAATTGATTAGGCCTAGGCCTGTTAGGGTAGCGTTAGCTGCTGGACCCAAGAGCAGAACACAGAGACAGGACAGGAGTTGGAGTGACGGTGAACAGGTTTATTTGGTACAGCCAGGAGTGAAGCAGGAGGTAGGTTTGGGAAAAAGTTTTGGGGGGCCCCGTATTCAACTACTCGCCGGGTTCACACGAACCGGATCACGCCGAGCGGCTGAAGATGCGGTGAGAAGCGGCGCGGCTGCGGAAATCGCGCGCGAGCAGCCGCGTCCCCTCCAGTTTCACACAGAACGCCCGATTTCTCGCGGTCACATAAGCGCCTCTGCCTCCAGCTGTTGTTTCAGAGCTGGTTTTTTTTTACATCATGGGTAAGTAAATAACTTCATATATTTATAACGCCATGTTTTCCTGACTGTACCAAACATGTTTGTTCACTTCTTTTTTATTTATCCGTGAATGAAAGTAGGAGCTATAGGCCAACACACACACACACACACGCACACGCACACGCACACACACACACACACACAGAGAGACAAACAGACACACATGGACACGGAGTGTGTGTTACCAGCGTTGTGTAGTAGACTAGTACTTGTGTAGATATACCGTTGATATACTGAGATCTTAAATACATGTTTGTTTATCTACTATTAATTTGTATTAAATCTATTATTTTCTCTGCCTTTTTCCCAGTGTGAGTTATAAACAGGAGGAGAGCCCTTGCTTTCTACATGTTGCTTCGCAGGAATCGGCAAAGAAGAAGAATGTGGGTCCACCCCATCAACAAAAGACGACAGGAATTTGGTGTGTTCCACCATCTTGTGGCTGAATTGTCCCTGGACAGAGATCGGCATCTAAAATACTTCAGGATGTCTCCTGAAAAGATGGATGATCTTCTGTCTTTGATTGGGCCTGATCTGACCACACAATCCTGCACAACTACCTCCTCAACGCAGCTGAAAATCAGAGGTGGTTGGAGGAGGCAGAAGAGCGAGGGGAGCAACTACCGGATGCCAGGAACATGGGTGGCAACAGAGGTTGCAGGGAGGCCTACGACGTGAGAGAAAAACTCAGTGCCTTTTTCATCTCCCCTGAGGGCAGAGTGTCCTGGCAGGACCAGATGCTGTGAAGGGACATGCCAAACCATAGCTAGATTGAGTTGGATTTGATGGGAGATATACTGTATTTGGAGTCATAATTTCAAGCATTATTTTTGCTGTGATTATATGCTTGAAATAAATGTGATTGAAAATCAATTTACTTGTCTTTTTTTCAAGGACTCAGTTATCATAAACCTGTATTTACAAAGTATTTATTGTAGCCTATCTGTATTTACAAAGTTGCCATGACACTTGTAGCCTAATTAACTAAATCTTTAAAAAAAAAAAAAAAGAAAGAAATCTTGCAAATATGATTTCACAATATGTAGGCTATATCATACGTTTTTGCTGTTATATGATATTACAGTAACAACAGCATTTAATGGGCAGTGACAGTGTAAAAAATAAAAAGTAAAAACTCTTGTCCTTTGGAAATGGTGCTGGAGGAGGGAGACAAAATGGCTGAGGACAGATTTCCTTGGAGCAGGTAATGTGGGATGGGGGAGAAAATGGCTGAGGGACCCTGGTGGCCCCTGTATACTGTAGCGAAGTGGATTGAATTTGGTCACACAGTGTTTAATATCTGGACTATTACTTCATCTAAAGAGGCCATATATTTAACAATGTAAGGGACAATTGGATTTGCACAGAACTTGTGGAAGACCTTTTGATTTAAACAGAGATGGCAAAAGTACTCACTTCCCGTACTTAAGTAGAAGTACAGATACTTGTGTTAAAAAATACTCTGGTAAAAGTAGAAGTACTGATTTAACTTATTTACTCAAGTAAAAGTAACAAAGTACAGGCTTGGAAATGTACTTAAAAAGTATAAAAGCAAAAAGTAGCTTGTAAATTGGCAACCACTTTTTTATTCAAAGGTACCTGGCTGGACCACACAAATGTTACTAGAGTGCAAGAAGTTGATAAGTTCTCCATAAATTTAAAATTACAACTAACAACCACTAGATCACAGCAGCATAAGAAATTAACTGACAGCTAGTAAATCTTTGAACATGGCGTGCTAATAATAATAAATATAATGTCAGGCTCACAATTTTTACAACTTAAGTGCTAAAAGTTGGAGAAATGAAAAAAATCAATGTGCATTCTATTAAATTTTTTTTTTATTAACATGCAAATAGACAATAGATGTCCAGCAAAAAGAAAAATTACAAGTGATGTATGCCCTCAAATCACTGATATATAAACAAAAAAGCATTCTTTACGAAGTACATTCTATTCTATTCTTTATAGATCAGTGCCTCAAATCTGTAATGTGCATGGATTTGTCCTGAATCCCTTCCAAGAACTTGGGAGCAACCTAGGGTATACAGACCTTCTATTACAGTTGTCATTAACGTAACCTGTGGTCTAGGACAGATATACACACCTTCTGTAATGCGTAACGTGTCATACCGTAACAGTGAGTGAGCGAAAACGGGTGTGTGTGTGTGTGTGTGTGTGTGTGTGTGTCTGGGATGGACAGGGAGACTGCAAGTAGTCAAAAGTATTACCTCAAAGTCTGTGTGTGCTTGATGTTGGGTGAAACCCTAAGATCCTTCAAAACCAGTATGGAATAATTTTCAAGGGCATACCTAACATAACAACCAGAGCCTTCTTTTTAGAATCAATGTATGTGTATGCGTGGGTGTATGTATGTACACATGAGTATCAGTGTGAATGTGTGTTTGCATGATGCAGAGAGAATCTTAAACTACCAGAAACCTTTGTTTACCTTCAAAAGAAGCTGTATACTTCGAAGTCTGTGTGTGCTTGATGTTGGGTGAAACCCTAAGATCCTTCAAAACCAGTGTGGAATAACTTTCAAGGCATACCTAACATAACAACCAGAACCTTCTTTTTAGAATCAATGTATGTGTACGTGTCGGTGTATGTATGTACACATGAGTATCAGTGTAAATGTGTGTTTGCGTGATACAAAGAGAGAATCCAAAACTACCAGAAACCTTTGTTTAGCTTCAAAAGAAGCTGATTTTCAAAGTTCTTTGAATTAACACGTGCCCTTTTTGGTGAAAAAATCAGACCTGCAGTGCTGAACAGTCTTTCACAGGCAGCGGAGGCTGGAAGTGCAGTGTTGAGCCTCAGTGACAGGTGTGCCGCACTGCCGGGGAAGACTTCAGTACCTCCAATTGTATCATCTGGGGCTCCCAAGGTAACGTCTCTCCAGCTGTTTGGTATTTTCTTGAGAACTGGACTGCTTCATTGCTGAAAAAAAGTCCTCCTCCTCCGAAGAATGGGAGGCATCACCTTCATTCACCACAACTTGTTCCCTCAGATGACTTTTGATATAGTCAAGGCCTATGGAATACAAAACCAAATTAGACGTCAACATTCTCTAAGATGGTTTATAACATTATTTTGAACACAAAATATGAGGATTACATGAATATTGTCCTTTTGTTTGCATTAAGAGATACTTCAAATGCCGGACTTTTCACTATTATAAGCGTAAAGCAAACAGTACAAGACTTACCCAGTTTTAGGATACATTTCATCAGTTGTTCCGGCAGGTCTTAAATTTAGGGACAAGAATGGCAGCGGCAATTAGCTCTGGATCTGTGAGCATCTGTCCGAAACGTTTGTGAAGGCCTGTTAGAAGCGCTTCGATCAAAGGCCTACAGGACTTGGAGGAAATGCAGATTGTGCTGGAGCTTCGCCTGTAGTACTGTTATTGTCGGTATCAACCATCCCATCTGCACATTGGCCTCCCCCTGGAGAACATCAAGTGCCTTTGCAAATGGGGTCATGGTCTTTGTGTACTCTGCCAGAAAAGCAAGCTCAACAGGAGTGAACCCTGAACAGAATTGACAAAATATGAGTGATTAATGAACACATAGCATTTCATTCATAGTGAGAGAAATATTACATTTACGCCAATTTAAACCCATTCTTTACTGCAAAGACATTAACTAAATTATATGAGGCTTACCTCATATTGCAGTCAAATAAATCTACAAAATAAAAAGTCAGGTACATACATAGGTATTTTTAGAGCACTGCAGGCAGTTGTAATTGCTCCTTCTCCTTGTTCCCTTAGGATTTTCTTACAATCCTCTCAACGGGCAAGAAGAAGACGGAATTTCCACCGTGTCTCATTGGGCCTCAGGAGCTGGAAGCTTGCAGTTTTCCTCTATGAATTTCAGCAGCTGTGGTAGATCTTGAGCTTTTTGCTTTTTTGGAGAACGCTGAAACGAGACAGCCCGCTTGTACACTGGATTTTTCATTTGCTTTCAAGGCATCAGTAGTGGAGATCAGGTTGAGAAGGTGGCAGGCACAACGTTGAATGCCTTTGGCAGCTGTGTATTCCTAAGCCATTATCTTCATCCAATATTGTCCCGGCTTCAACAAACTCCACCCCTGTGATATCGTCCCCCTCTTCTTCTTCATCACTCTCTCCTTCTCCTGTACTTGCCCTCGCACCCTGAAGTGCAGTATCTGAATTGTTGTTTTCATCCAGCACACCATAGACTCTGAAGGCCTTTATAAAATTTGAACCATTGTCAGTTGTTGTGCAAACGATCTTTTCGCGGATATTGTACTCCACGTGTATATCGTTGAGAGCACTAGCAAGGGCAGAAAAGGTATGTGACCCTTTTAGCTGTTTGCACGCTAGGGCAGCACAGCACTTCTCTGCAGAGTTGTACTATCTATCCAATGCGCAGTGACACCTATAAAACCCTGTCTGTGTGCGGTCCAGCAAAATGTGGTGGTTGCAATAAACTCAACTTTACTCAAGGCCAATTTCAGATTATTTTTCATTTGTTGTGTTGCTTTCTCCACTTTGTTTTTAAGAGTGCCACAAGACATCACAGCTAGATTGGGCTGGAGGAGCAGCATAAGGTCTCTGAATCCCTGCTGCTCAACTACACTGAGTGGGTGTAGACCTTGAATGACAAAGTCAGTGATTCCTTTATCCACACTGACCTGTGACACTCTCTTGGCATCCCATAACTTTGATTGTTTGGGTGATGGGCCTGCATCTGGGGTGGACTTTCTTTTCTGAACAACTGAAGTGAGATTTCTGTAACTCTCCGTATGATTGGCATGCTTTCTCTGTGAATGAAAATACACACACACAGTGATGGAGCCAAGACCCTCTGACATAACTTACTATGAAATGTGAAACATTAGGCACCATGGCCTAAAACCTATATCTTGGAATATTTTCAACTAGCAACATATCACAGTAGCCTATATATAGCCCCCAATTATTTCTTAACATTTCAATACACTGTAAATGCAGCATCTATCTCTGAATGGGCAAAGCACTGGTATAGCAACTGTATGATATCCATTACTGTTTGAGTGAACTTCCAAATTCTTTAAAGTCAAACTTTGGATTGCCGGCATCCGTGATTCTAGGGACAGACTGACTGACTATGATCTGGGGAGTGCAAGCAAGGCCCATTCAGAAAAGATACAAATGTAACGTTTTTTAACGGTCTTAGCTTGTGCGCCCCACATCTTGTTATCAGCTGATACACAGTTTGAAAGAAAACAAGTAAAGTGGTCTTGATAATAATAACTTTAATAAAAAAAAAAATTGATAAAAAACACGAGTCCTCTAACTGTCTGAGAGGTTTGAGACATTATCATCAGCCCAAAGTAAAGTCGATTTGAGACAAGACCAAGTAACGTTAACGTTAACTTAAGTGGTCTCGAAAACAAGAACAGCCGCACTATTAACGTTACACTAAATCAATTTACTGAATTCGTTTTTAATAAAAAGCTATACATGCAGATATCGTATCAGCTCGTATTGGATTATATTAAAATAAACTGAACTCTCGCTAACCTTAACGTTACTTGGCGTTCACGTCACCATAACCTAAATGCTAACATAACCTTAGCAAACCATTGGTAGCAGGAGAACAAATGTACTGTAACTGACCATTAACGTTAACTTCATAAAGTTACTGAAACAAACAACAAATAGCACTTACCTCTATGTGTTTTTTCAGTTTTGATGGAGAATTTTTGAAGGCCAGAAGTTTGTGGTATTTGGGCTGACACAGTTTACAGCACATTCTCCAGGAGTCATTCTTGGTGCCTACAATGTCGAACATCTCTCTAAGATAAGGCCAAGGATGATTCGGAACTGGCTGCTTGTCTGCTGAATCTATTGGATCGTTTTCTAGATCTACATTTTCAATCATGCTGTTGCCGTCTACTACGATGTGCTAACGTAAGCTGTGCAAGCTGCAATGCTTTGACACTAATGAATGGCCGCCCAAATCTGTCGAGTGGTCTTGTAGTGGTGGTGCGTCAAGTGCAACGTAAATTCCCATCCAATTAGATTGAATTCAGTATTGATGACGAAAATAACAACTCCACTGAAATTATTTGAAACTAAAGTAACGAGCCAATTTTGGAAAATGTAAAGAGTAGAAAGTACCGATATTCGTGTTAAAATGTAAGGAGTAAAAGTAAAAAGTCGGCACAAAAAAGTAGTAAAGTAAAGTAAAAATATCCGAAAAATCTACTTGAGTACAGTACAGTAAAAAGTATTTGTACTTCGTTACTTCCCATCTTTGGATTTAAACAATAGGGTATACTTACTTGTTGATCCAACTGCAGTGGCAACAGCCTCCCAACATGTATCTTTTTTGATGTTGTCCTTGTAGAAGGGGTGCTGGGGGTCATACAACTCTCTGTACTTCTCCACTTCCAAGATAAGTTTAACGTCGTCCATCTTCACACAACTCGTCTCTGCCTCTCTCGCCCTTTCCCTGTTTGTTTGTGTTTTGACACCCACCCTCCCCCACCCCCTGCAGCCAGCCCAGTCTGTGTCTTTCCTGTGAGTGTGTGTGTGTGTGTGTGTGTGTGTGTGTGTGTGTGTGTGTGTGTGTGTGTGTGTGTGTGTGTGCGTGTCTGTTTTCATCTCTCTCGATCTCTGTTTAG
>OLKM01007183.1:0-12414 GCA_900291075.1 Melanogrammus aeglefinus | reverse complement strand
TAACGTTACCGCTCCTTGACCATCTAGAATTGTGCATTTCACTTACTCGACTGTTTTTTTTTCTGTAAGGTCTTTATTGGGTCAGCATGAGGAAAAGACCGTGTCACAAGGTCTAGGAAAGTCTTGTAAAGAATAATTTGGGGAACTGCCACGATCCACCGTCGCCGGGGGACCGGTCGACAGAAAAAACACCGCCAAACACCGCGACCTGGAGCCAATGACATCAAGTGGCGGAACGACGGCAGCAAGGTCACGGACGCAGTAGAGTGGAATGGCAGACGTGACTCATCAGAAGAGACCAGGATGATTTTAGATATATTCTAGCAACACTGACACCTGATGCTAGACAAAGAGAGACAAAGCTCAGACTGCAACGGTAGATAACGTGAATGTATGACACACTGATGTAGCACGATTGGTATAGATTAGACTAACGTAGCTTGAGTTAGTACTCATAACGTTAGCAGCTGTAGAGCTATATTGTATTCAGTGTGAAAAGCGCAGAGAAAAGGAAGAAAAAAATGAATACTCACGTTCAAAGTCCGGTTCACACTGTTCTTGTTAAGGAAATGGTATGAGTCTGAAGGTTTTATTTTTGCAAGTTGCTTGCAGTTATAGCAATTAGTCAGGTGCTTACGAAAGATACCGATAACAGAAGGACTGAGGAACAAAAAGAACATCAAACCTATGCAGGAGCTTCCTTAGGGAGCTTAGATAGTCAAATATTCACCACTAAGTGAAGCCCACCACTGTACCCCTCCCTATTTAATATTACGGGTATTTTTTCCGATTCGGGCCATTTTCAGAATTCGCCCATTGCTGTCCACAGACAGGGTGGTAATTATAGTTAATACAACACATTACATCTAAATTACATTTTAGCATCCATTAAATTAGTATAACCAAAAACAAGCCGTAGACTTTTTTTATGGTGCTCTTATCAATGATTTAACACATTTTAATTGTGTTTAGTGGTACATATTCTTGTTTTTGGTGTTGTCCGCGCACATAGTTTTCAGCATGTCGGCCATAATCTCAAACATTATTATCCACAATTAATAATAAAATGATGCATATGGGATTTAATATACTTGAACTAATTTAAACTAAATGCACAGATTAAGCAATATTATATGCATTTTAGTACTTTATTTTGGCTGAATTCTAACCTGTCCCATGGTTTTACAGCCCGCATTACACACACTCTCAAAAGGCACTTTACTATGTTTTTTTTCATCAAATGTTTATTTGGTTGCCATGGTAACTAATATCATAGTGGAGCTTCTGTACTCAACTGTAAGACTGATTGCTTTGATGTCGCAGGAAAAGTAGTAAATCTACTCTTTATTCTTTGTGTGGGGCATATACCTATTATGCGTCATTACCATATGTGTTCTAATTTTCTGTTTTTCGATTTGTAAAAACATTTTTTGACTTTAATAGTTTCAAAGGTGTTCAATACATTAGAAAGCTAGCTTCACTAGATTAGCCATTCCTCTTTGCTAGTAAGGTAGTTTTTTGCTAACATGTCCATTACTCAGCACAGTCATTACCAGCACATTACATGTTGTTATCAATATGTTCGATAAGTGATTTGTCATCACCGCAGACCTATGTTATAATTGAAAAACATCCACAATTATGTTATTTGGAAATGTTTTGACAGTCTAAATGATCACTGTATAAAACAAAAGTTGAGACTATAATGCATTTAACTTTAACTACTATGACTATATTCGATGATGGATGGTATATGACACATTTAATTGACATATGTTTAAGCAAGTGGAAAAAATCTGACATTACCTTATCTTGGTCTCAACCCACTCATAACGTTGCTCTGACGAAGGACAATTAATATTAGTAATTTAATGTATACCAATTAGCAAATTGGAATTTTACATTTTCAAAATTTCAGCAACCGCAATTTGGCCCTTATATCTGAGACAATGCCCTTATATTGATTTTTAAAATTACATATTTTTAATTAATGTATAACTTCTATCGTTTCAAGATTGTGAGACGAAAATGGATCCTAACTGGATCTCTGTGTTATTGCCAGCAAGACACTCGAGAACCATTGGAAGTGTCCTCCCCTAAAAATGTCCGGAACCATATGACAACGTAATGATGCATACACCTCATTTTCTGACAATGCAGACAGAGTTTCGGGCCATTGAATGATCTTCCAGTCAAAACTCTGTTTTGGGAGTGATGAAATGGCTGATAGTTTGCTTCAACATTCTGCTTTCCTGGCACAAATCTTGCCACCTCAATTTAACAAATTCCAAGCTGTCAGAGCAATACAAAGAAAGATGCCAATCAGATGAACCTGAAACAGCCGAAGCGGCCCACAAAGCGTCAGCATCGGACTTGCAAAAGCTGCTATTCTGTGGAGAGAAGGAAAGAAAGCGATGTGCTCCATGAGTGGTCAAAATTTGTGCCTGAACCCAACGAATATCCGGGCCGATGATACAGACTAAAAGATGCCCCACTCATAAGAGAATAATTGGCGGAGATCTAAGGCAATGGCAGCAAATACCATCTGACAATGGCCTGAGCCAACGCTGTCGAAATCGCTACCTAGTATCACACTCGGAAACATAACCATACACCTGAACTCACAGAATTCAGAGGATAGACGTGAGTCAGAGCATTGTAGCAACTGACCACTATATAGAACATTCTGTGGGATCTGGTAACTATCTCCTTTTAAGCTCTCCTGAAATCCACTCCATGAATGTGAAAATCGTTTGGAAATCGGCATCGAATAAATTAGTTAATAAAACCAGACTGAAGAGCATGTGCTCGACAACTTCCCACGAAGCACAAGATCAGTTTGATGGAGAAGACACTTATTCATTTCAAAGGAATGGGAAATGAGAGACAATGTTGAATGAAGGCCATGAAAATCGAGACTTAAGAAGATGTGCTATCCTGGCGAAAGCTGCTATAATATAAAGAAAAGACATCATCTGCCACAAAGGTTATTTACGGTTCGCTTCCCCAGCAGAAATGCCAAGAACACTCTGCCCTCCCAGCCTCAAGTCCATTGTCTCTAATGACTGAATATGGTCCGAAACATCCAAAGATCAGGACACCATTAAGTCCCAACTAGTCCACCACCATGGGCAGGGCATAATGTTACAACACAAAGAGATTAACCTCTTAAGACTTCTGGTTTAAGAGCAGACACACCCTGGAGCGCGAGCACCGCTTTCGCATCTATATTGGCATCAATCAGTCATGCATCTGGCTAGGAGCAAGAACTCATACAGCAGTTTATCATATGGGAATCAGCATTTCGTATATGACAGGGTTAGCAAGATTGAGGACTGATAACAAATTCTGCTTGAAGCTCTTTGCCTGATGATCGGAGTGTTGCTCAGCCTGGCTCGCGGAGAAGTCTTTTAACTGGTTGGTCGCCCTTGACAACTTGACCATGGAACGCCCAGCTCAACCACTTCCCAGAACTCGTCCATGGGACGGGGCAATCACCTTTTCCAGTTGCCGACCGAAAAGTGGAACGGTGAAGAGCAGACCTCCTTACAATACCACCTTCAGGGAAGTGGAAAGAATTATCTTGCCTATAATTACGCCAGCAGTCGCCTCGGCGTATTCTCTGAAGACCAACTGCTGTGATGTGGCCCTGGAGTGTAAGGTTCCCAGTCGGAAGCGAACTGGAAGAGCTGTAATCAAAAGGAGAGACAGCTGGTTCAAGATGCAACGCCACTTAGAGAGAGGGAAGCGGCGTATTAAGGGAGATCCATTCGCATTGGGCTGCCTATCTCACTCCCTATGCAGTCCTCCGGACACGACGACTTCCAGCACAACTGCGCCCTCCTCTCCTTTGTTTACCATGATGAAATCTCTAGCACACGCCCGCTACGATAAAGCAGTCGGCATGACGTCGTGAGGGCAGGCGTGGAGAATACGAGACCCAGGACAAGTCCCAGTCACTACTTTTGACCACCCCTGTTTTCCCTGGCCAAAATGTTGTACAGTGGAAATGGCCAGCACCACACATGCGAGAGAGTGCATAGTATGTCTACTAGGTGATGTCTGCACACAGAAATGGCCCCTCTGGAATACCCGGGAGATGTTTTGGAAGGTTCTGGATGGACATCAGCCCTTACAGAAGGCAGAAATATAGCATCTTCTGGCACATCGAACTTCATCTTTAAAAAGGTGCACATCATCTGGCTCGAACAACGGCGATGCTCACCAGTCACACTCCTAGGAGGCCTGCCTAAACTCCTGCGGGAGGTCATTCTCTTGCCTGAGTGTGGACGGCCCCAGGAGAGATGAAAACTCGTTTCCGGGATGTGGGCAGACTGAGTATGAAGGAGAAGAGTCCCACTTTCATGTATTGAGGGACTTACTGATCATGAGGTATGAAACCCTGATTCTCATCTTTGTCTAGGGCTCATCAGAGAGAAAGATTTCGCCGTTGTTGTAAGTAATAGTCTGGAGGAACTCTAACAGCCAACTGTTCTTTGTGCATTGGATCATGTTAACCACTCCAGATGGAAGAGTGCCCGTATTCATATCAGAGATGTGAAAGTCCCACTGCCTACTGCAGCAATCAAAGAGGAGTTCAAGGAGCGTTCTCACTGTGGTGCTCGCCAAACCACCAATACATTCTCTTCAAATTCCTTTTCGACCAAGGCACATGAACAAGAAAACCAAGAATGTGATAAAAGGTTCAGGTGTGCTGTTATGGGCTTAACAGAGAATCCTGCTGCCTTTCAGACGCGTGTGTATACTCTCTGGACCAGAATTAGCCAGACTAGTGAAAGCAGTTTGAAGGAGTAATACCTCCCTGAGAGGGTGAGAAACAAAGAGATCTCCACGAAAACCTCCTCACAGCACCATGAGCAGGGTCCTCGACACAAAAGACTTTCCAGAGACAAGTTTCCAGCCTTTCAGAAACCATCAAGCGAATGGGAATTCCCTTCTTGGATGACTTCCCTGATTACAGTAAATCTCTAGACAATCGCAACTGCCAGAATAATCAGTAATAGCCACAGTGGCGCACTTTGGAGTCCAACAGGCAGGGAAAAGTACCAGACTTTGGTGTCAAGAACAGTGTTGCTTGATGACCGGCACCCACATCTATCCATGAGCCCACGATCAAGAGAAATTCTCTGCCGACTCTTCCAGAGAAAAATGTCATCACACAGCAAAATCATCTAAGCAGGAAAGAAAATACAAAAGTGCGTTCAGAGATAATGTAGCCCTCTTTGGCAGGCTGGGTAACATTTCAATTCGCCAAAGCCGGGGATGGAAACTTGGGATGATTTCTTTGCACATGAGACTAGCATCTTCCCTTCCCACCTCATACCTGGCGGCACATCTATCATCTTACCAAACACAAAGTCCTCACCTGCTCCAAAGTGTCTGAACCAGCCTGGGCAAGCAGAGCCACCTGTTCAACCCTACAACTGCAAAGTCCTAGATGGTCAGCCGTCATCGTCCACTGCCTGCCATCCACCAAGAGTGAAGCAACATTTGAATGAGTTTATGCCAGATGCAATATATCATCCCACTACCTAGCTAGAGAGTCAGCTTGGGGATGCAAAAAGATTGAGATCTTGTTTGGGGACCAGCTTACACCACAGACAGTTTGAAAGAGTCTACTACCCGAGAAAAGCGAGAGGCAACAGGTGTACGAAGGAAAGTATACAGGTCCATACCAAGCTTCCTGGTAATTGGATGAGACTTCCTTACGGACTCAATGAACAAGGAGGAACTGTTTGTGTTTTGTTGACTTCCAAGATTAAAGAGTTTAGGCTGGCCACAAGAACAAGGCTGTCTACGCCACATCAGGGCCATGCTGTGGTATCCATTGGTTCCAGCAGCCCCATGAACAACTGCAATCAGGAGGAAGCAGACACGAGGCTTGTAGTCCACATTCTTCATGCACTGGAACAAGGGGAGACGAAGTTCCTGGTACGTACAGTGGATACAGATGTCATTGTCATACTTGTTGGCACCTTCCATGACATGCTTGCGACTCAACCTTTGGTCGACATCTGGGTTGCTTTTGGTATGGGCAAGAATTACAGGTTTTACCACATCAACACCATCTGTGCAAGCCTCGGGGAGTCACGATCAAAAGGCCTACCTGTGTTCCATGCATACTCGTGCTGTGACAACGACCTCTGCATTCAATGGAAAGGCAAAAGGTCAGTATGGAAGCCTGGCAGTCTTAGAAGATGTTACAGAGACATATGTGTTTCTGGCCAACCATCCCTTCCAGCAGCCTCGAACCTGGATGATGAATCATTCCAGAAAGCTCGTGGAGACCTGAACTGTTATTCTGTATTGACAAAAACCAGCCTCTTGACCTCAGTCAATGAAGCAAGAGAAGAGGAACTTTTCTCTGCAAGAAGAATCTGGGCAATGGACAAATTGGCCACCCACCCAGAGATGCACTGGCTCCAGCACCTATGAGACGAGCAGTGTATCAAGCAGGAATCTGGACTACCAGCACACAAACACAGCAGGTGGTTTCCTTCTCCACCAACAGTATGCCTGGAACCAAGGTATCCAACTGTATGGGTGCCTGTTTGGATGACAACTCCAAAGTCAGATCAGAGCGTGCAGGGAGACTCATTAAATGTTCCTGCCAAAGGAGACTTGTTCCAACTGCAGCTATGTGGCAAAGCAAAACCCGGACTGTCACCACCACTTTGCAAATGTAAATGTGTTCTGGGACTTCTGAGAGTGTTACTGGTTTTTGAATAAATTCTAGTTCTTTCCCTGCATTGGTCTCTGCGTTTTGAGTCCCTTCCTGCAATTCTTAAACACAGGGCTGGCAAAAAGCACCAAACATGGCCCTGCTGCCCCCTCCCCCGAACTGAACCCCCTCCCGCCAACAAACTCTCCCCCACCCTCTGGTGATAAATAATGTTGAGATATGCGGCACTACATGTGAGAAACTATGAGTGCGCGACAACACCAAAACACAGATATTGTACCACTTAAACACCATAAAAATGTGTTAAAAATCATTAGTAAGTAATTTTATTAGTAATCATTAGTAAGTAAAAAACAGTTCTAGGCTTGCCTTTTTGTTAATACTAATTAATGGATCTAAAAGTATTGAATGTGAATTCGTTTTATAATACAATTGTGGGATCAGAGAATGGTGCCGAATTCTGATAATGGGCCGAATTCTGAAAAGATACCCTTAAAATTAATTAAATTAGAGGAGGGAGGTAGGGTGCTCCTAGGCTAAAATAAGTGACTACCAAGCCCTAAGGGAAGCCTCATTGCAAAATTTTGTGCTTTTGTCCTCGGCGCGGGTAAGCTGGATAATGTCGAAAAATACGTACATATCGTTAAGCCACCTGACTATATTACTTATTGTGTGAAAATGCTCTAAATGCAGATTTCAACCGTTTTCTCATCATATTAGACCACAAGAATCTGGCCTATGTTCTCTAAAGAGGCGCCTAATACATCTCATTATATAAACACAGATTTTGTGATCTGTGAAACCTATATTCTGTTTTGTGAAAATGCCAATAGAAGTCACATTTCTTTTCTCAGTATATAGATCACATTAGACCAGGTCCTATCAAAACCACTATGCCTAGACTTCACACAAATAGAATAAAAGGTTTCACAGATGATCAAAACTGTGTTTTAATGAATGTTCAGCCCTTAGGATGATCTTGCCAGATTTAGAAGTCTAGGGTACAGTGGTTTTTTGAATCTGGACCTGGTTTATGAGGTCTGTAGATAATCAAACGATAAAAAAAAACGGCTGATGAAATCTCCCTTCAGCATTTTCACCAAACAAAATAACATTACCTTTCACCAATATACGAATATGCGGGTGTTCAGGCCAAAGTATAATGTCTTAACAAAAAATGTCTAAAATGTTTTACATCAAAAGTGTCACAAAAAACAGACAAAATATCAGTTGTACAACAAACAGGTACCTCTCATACGCACAACTTTTGTTCAATCTGTTCTATTCGTAATGATGCTCACTGCAACTTCCCTCTCTGTTTTTTTGTGTGGTCATCGCTGGTGTTTTCCTTGTTGTTGTGCCAGTGCATGCCTATATACGTATGTATGCATGCACTGCATTTCTGATTTTATTTCGTTTATGTGCTATATTGTGTGTATCGTACTGTAAGTATGTGTGTGAATGGTACTTAACTGCTGCTACTGTGTCCTACAACTGGTCTCCAAATGTCTTGTCCATCCCAGCCGTGGGTGCGGGCCACCACTATTCTGGATCCATCCATTTAGACTTGCACTTTACCTATTTAAACGTTGCACTTGCACTTTAGAAACTGCCACTCACTTATACCAAGTGCACTTACAATTCATATGCACTTATGTATAAGTATGAATTTTAATATATTGTGGTAACTACTGTATAATTCTTGTGCATTTCTGTCTGTTTGTGTGTTACCTGCCAAAGAACTACGGATGCAAATTAGCAAGTTGCTAACTCTGATGCATTTACATTTGTGCACACCGTACGAATGCTCGTATTATGTGAACAATGTGTATTGTCCCGTTTAATAAAGAATAAATAAATAAACAACAGTCGCACTGCACGTTACGTTAATTTTTTCTAAATCGGAGGCTGGCCAATCAGAAGCTAACTTAAGCGTCGTCATAGAATCTACATTTTATACAGTATCATTACCCGCTAGTCGCAATCATGTGTCGCAACTATGTGTCCATTATATGTTCTAATATTCTCTACTTAATTATGGCATGTACTTAACGTTTCTAACATAGATTTTAGGATTGCACTCAACATTAATTTCTCTTCATTTTTCAGTCATGAGTCCAACAGCAGCAGTCATGATAAAGAATTATTTATATAGAAAAGAGAACATCTGCTGAGACTCAACAGTACAGAAATTGAGCAAGGAGATGGTCTCCTTAGACAAAAACTCTTGCAGGTAAGTGTGTTTTCTTTCCCCTCAAAACTATTCTCTCGCCATACCCAATCCAAATATCAGAGTATCAGAATCAGTTTTGTTTTTCCTAACGTATGAACACGCCTCACCCTGCAGTGAAGCACATACTGTAAATTCCGGACTATTGAGCGCACCTGAATATAAGCCGCACCAGCTAAATTTAAAAAAAAAAGATTTTGTACATATATAGTCCGCTCGCTTTTCCTCTGTTTAGTTTAGTTTAGTTTAGATAGTTTATTTCGAACATGCGCGGGTAACACAACAAAGTGAACTGAAAAAAAAGAGTAAAAAAAAACAAAAAAACAAACAAATCCAATGAGAATAGTGAAAACAACAATAACAATAGTCAGTATAAAAAGTAAATAATGTGAACCCAACATTGTCCGAAAAGGAGTAGGATGAAGCATATGCTTATTTTAAACCTACCCTTTCTCCACTACTCAAGTAATAATCTAACTCCCCAAAATATACATATCTAAAAATACATATTTAACAAACAAAGAAAAATAGCAAAAAAATTAGAAAAATAAATAGATAAAATAAACAATACATAAGTCAGTTATAATTCATGAAAAACACCCGTTGTTAAAGCCCTTCTTCCTCCTGTATCTTGTGAAAACCATATGTTTGAAACCCGCTTTTTAAACTGGATCATGCTTGGACATTTGCTTGAGTCCCCACACCCCAGTCTGTTCCACAACCTCACTCCACAAACTGAAAAAGACAAAAACTTTTTAATGTTGTTCATGCCCCGCTGATGGTTTTAAATTGAAACTCCCCCCTCAGATTTAACACCCACCATACTCTGTAAAAAAAACAAATTATTTGAATGTTGCTAAGGAAGTAGATTGTTTTTGCTTTGTACATGATTTGTGCTGTGTTGGATCAATGAACCAGATCAGTGAATTTTAATGTTTTTGATTTTAAGAATTAGTGAATTTCTGTGGTCTCTTATACCCAGTATTATGATGAATTATTCTTATGGCTCTTTCTTTGTAGTATGGATAGAAGAGATTGTGATATTGTAACATTTATAAGTATTATTGCCCACAAAACCTCTCAGCACCAGTATTCGTAGATATGGTGAAATCAGTGAACAGTAAGAATGTGGAGTGAATTTGTGTGTCCAGAATTTGTTTTAGCTTTGCTCAGAACTGAAATGCTTCTTGACAGTTTGCTTTGTTACATGTTTTTATATTGAAGACTTCCAGTTATTATTTATATCATCAATTGTTACCCCAAGAAACTTGATACTTTGTCATAAACCCTTTCAACAACGTCAAACCCATCTCTATTGTGTAACTGTACTTTTGTATTTCTTATTGTAATTTGCCAAATAACATGATATTTTGGTTTTACTTAAGTTTAACGATAATTTTGTTTCTGTCAAACCACATTTTCAGTTTGCACATTTCAGTGTTGATCCTCCCCAGTTAGTTCATGTAAATCCCCCCCAGAGACAAAAAATACTAGTTGTCATCTGCAAATAATACTAATCTAATTTTAATGTTTCTGAAACTTTGCCATATGTCATTTATGTAAAAGTATAAATAGGTTTTGGACCTAATACTGACCCCTGTGGGGACACCACAAGCAATGTTCCAAGCACGAAAGATGAATGTTCCCCCAACTTTACAAAATTGGTTTTTCTGTTACTTAAATAACTTCTCACCCAGTTGCAATACTAACCCCTCTGATCCCGTATCCTCGTTTCCAAGTTTATTGATAATATGTTATGCATTAATTGTAATCAAAGCTTTTTTGAGATCTATGAATATTCCAACTGAATGCAGTTTGGTGATCTATAGCGTTTGTGATCTTCCTCGCAATTGATTCTGTTAATAGCGCAGTGATGTAAGCTGTTGCTCTAAATCCGTATTGACTGTCAGAAATGTATATTTAGTGTTTGTGTCAATTGATTGTTAATGCCAGTGATGTAGAGCTGTTTGCTCTAAATCCGTATTGACTGTCAGAAAGTAATTTATGTTTGTTTATGAATTTGTCTAATCTGTTATTGAATAGTTTTTCTAGAATTTTGGAGAATTGTGGAAGTAAAGAAACTGGCCTGTAATTTGTGAAGTGGTGTCTATCCCCAGTTTTATACAGCGGCACAACTTTAGCTATTTTCATGTTGTTAGGAAATTTTCCGGTTTGGAATGATAAGTTACAGATGTATGTAAGTGGTTCAGAAATCCCCTCAATGACCTTTTTTACAACTTTCATATCAATTTCATTTGAATCAGTAGATGTTTTGTATTTACATTTATTTACCATATCTATGATTTCTTTTTCTTCCACTGCTGTGAGGAACATTGAACTTGTAATGAGCTCATAGTTTCCTCTGTCCTCACACGTCTGTATTTTAGTTTTTCCTCTGACTGATTTCTCTGGTAGTTGCTGTTATAAACTGTAAACACTGGTAGGTGGTCACTGATGTCATTAATTAATAGTCCGCTCATTGTATTATTTTCAATATCATTGGTAAATATGTTATCAATTAAAGTGGCACAATGGGATGTGATTCTACTAGGTCTGGTGATTTTTGGATATAAACTCATGCTGTACATAGTGTTGATAAATTCATCGGTCATTTTATGCTTATTTGGATTGAGCAGATCAATATTGAAGTCACCACAGATGAAAACAACTTTTTGATTAGTTTTTGAAAACATTTCCCCTATCCAGTCCTTGAATGCTTCAGTACTAGATCCCGGTGCTCTGTATATACAGCTGATTATTACATTTTTGTTTTTTTCTTCACATATTTCAATTGTTATACATTCTAATAAATTCTCTATAAAGTGTATTTTTCTTTTTACAGGCATTTTGTAATCCCTTCGTGAACCATGGTCGATCTTTGTATTTTTGTTTTCTGTAGTATCGTTTTATTGGACAATTTTTATCATATAATGATGTGAATATTCTTAAAAAGGTTTCATATGCATTATATACCTTTTCCCAATTTTGTGCCAGTAAATCATTTTTTAATGAGCTCATAGTTTCCTCTGTCCTCACACGTCTGTATTTTAGTTTTTCCTCTGACTGATTTCTCTGGTAGTTGCTGTTATAAACTGTAAACACTGGTAGGTGGTCACTGATGTCATTAATTAATAGATCCCCTCAATGACCTTTTTTACAACTTTCATATCAATTTCATTTGAATCAGTAGATGTTTTGTATTTACATTTATTTACCATATCTATGATTTCTTTTTCTTCCACTGCTGTGAGGAACATTGAACTGGGATTTCTCACTATAAGGTTATCATTCCAATCCTCAGGTAACAATGGATCTGGAATTTTTCTTGCCAGGTTTGGTCCAACATTTACAAAAAAATTATTAAAGCTGTTGACCACATCGTCCATATTGTCCTTTTTAATGTTTTTATCAATAAAATATTGAGGGTAACTCTGTTGATTAGCATTATTTTTAATAATACTATTTAATATGTCCCATATTC
>OLKM01007182.1:0-12416 GCA_900291075.1 Melanogrammus aeglefinus | reverse complement strand
CTCTGCGCTTGAGTTCCATTACACATTCTCTGGAGGGAGATCTGGTCCTTGAGTCATCTCTTCTCGGACACATGCTGTAGAGATCCTTTTTTGATGTGAGATGGGTTACATCTGGGCGGCAAAGATCCGATCGCCAGAGCCAAAGCTGCAGACTTCTGAACTTGGCCCTAGATCGTCGTGTGCTCTTTGTAGCACCTGCTCTGACTTATCAAGGTGAAAATCTCATTGAAACCAAGTCTTTGACGTCAATCCATAGTGTGTTGGGAGCACAGCTGCGGCCTGAAGCTGAAAGGCTCGGCTGGAAGGGAAGACACACATCTGAACAAGCAGGTTCCTCTTAAAAGTTGAGGCAGGGTCAACGCCAAAGGGATCTCACCATGAACCTTGGCATTTCATAAACCGCAACCCTTTTTTCTCTTATACAGTTTGCGAGAAATGTGATCTTACAGATGGATACTAGGCCTACTTACTAGGGTTTTATGACGGCGGCAGCTGAAATGTTGAGGGTGGCCTTGTGAAACAGAGAAGACCCAAACTTACACCAACCAACTCTGCAACTCCAAACTGTTTGATAACGTCAACGCACATGGCCTCGACACAACATGAAACACATACACATTCATTGCCACTTGTAAACATTTTAGACCTCAAACTATACCCCGCCCCACTAGCGACCAAAGAGTAAAGCAACATAATACCAGTAAACTCACTTTAGAATTAAATGTGATGAATAGTGGTCCCGTTATGAAATACTCTTGAATGACCCAAGAGTGGGTAGGAGGCAGGCAATTATGAAATTATGATACACCTGAAAAAAAAACGTGTTTACCAGAGAGAGCACTAGCTTCGATTTCTCAGTTTCCCAATGCATCTTCATCATTGATGAAAAGAAACGGGCTGTTAAATGTAAGTCCGCCTCAGTATGCTGCATCGTAATCGACACGTCAACGTGTGTTGTTTATCACAGAGATAGATAGGAAATAGATAGGAATCAATAGGAAGTGCTTTCCTGTTGGTGAAGCTTTTTCTTGGTGTGGAGGAAGCAGCAACTTCCACTGCATCTGTGTCCTGCAATAGGTTTTTCATAACATGTTGAAATATTCCATCCACCATCATGTCCCATGAGGAAGATATATTGTTTGTACTTTGTCTCTGACCACAGATATGTCCCACGACCTGCCCCTGCTACACGATCTACCTACCTCCATCTAGTGGCTACGACACCAGTGGTCCTTCCCTCACACCAGTCGACAATCTCCAAGCAACCAGTTCCCTACTTAAGTTCGGGTTCTCCTACCAGCCGCGCGAGTTTGTCGTTCGTCTATCTAGGTAGTATCGATCCTAACCAGCATTCTCGTGGAGCCAGTTCCTTAGTCCTGTTCCACTTGGTAACCTTCCTCTTCCTACCTAGAACTCTTGCGTTATCGTACCCCTCCTGCCCGACTACCGTTCTGCCGCCGAACCTTCCTGCCTGACTGTTTGTCGTACGGACATGCGCTGCTTGATACCCCCAGCCTTATCCAATAAAACCCTGTTTCCCTTTAACCCCGAGTCTGGCTGCCTATCTGTGTCGCTGCGCTTGGGTCCCCACATCTCCACCTAAACAGTCAGAACTGGCCAAAATGGACCATGCGACACAGAGGCATTCCGCCTGGGATCTCAATCATCAAGGGATTGGTCAGAACGACCAGATCCTGCAGGAAGACATCACCTCCACCTCCCCGAGTTGACGACGCTGTTCGTTCCCAGTACTCGCCTCCCGGACGGCACATCCTTCGCTGGTCCATCGCCCCTTCCCGGGAGCCGTCATCGGCCCCTGAACGCTACGACGGAGATCCTCCTTCAGTGCTCCCTAGTTTTCGAGCTACAGCCCCAGACCTATCCCACCGATAAATCACGGATCGCGTACCTGATCGGCTCCCTGCGGGGGGAGGTGCTCGCCTGGGTAGCGGCCGTGTGGGAGAGTGACTCCATGGTTACTGAGGATTATTCCGCATTTACCGAGGAGATGCGGAGGGGTTTCGATCACCGCGTCCGGGAAGGGAGGCCTCTCAGCGCCTTCTGCGTACGCCAGGGATCCCGACAGTACAGTCGCTCTTCGGGCGTGGCAGATGGTCCGGTACCCTCGCGCTGAAGAGTGGCTGGAACGAGGAGGCTCTGCAGGGGTTTTTTCTAAGTGCGCTCTCCGACAACATCAAGGACCAGTTGACTTCTCGGGAGGAATCCGCGGGTCTGGATGAGCTGATTTCCCTCTCCATTCGCTTTGACAACCGTTTGCGCGAGCGCCGAAGGGAGAGAGGTCCCCGCCTTCCCTCCACGCACTCACTCGAGCCACATGCTTCACCTCGGACCTCTCCTTCGTTTTTCGCTCCACCCCGCCGTGAGCAGGGACTCTCTCCCGAGCCCATGCAGATCGGTCGCACACACCTCTCCCCCGAGGAGAGGCAACGCCGTGTGAGCTCCAGTTCCTGCCTCTACTGTGGCCTCTCGGGCCACCTCCGGTCTGGCTGCCCTTCCCTCTGAGGAAAAGACAAGGCTTGCCAGTAACCCGAGGGATCCTGGCGAGCCGCTCCCGTAACCCCTTGGTCTCCCGTCCCCTTCTGGAAGCTGTCCTCCTGTGCAGGACCAAGCCCTCCCGCCTCTCTATCCTGGCTGGACTCCGTAGCTGACGAGAACTTTAATCGATCGAGAGTTGTCCCTTCGGTGAAGATCGACACAATTTTCCGCTTGGCCTCCTCCCATCGAGACCCAGGCGCTAGACGGGAGGACACTCCGGGAATCACCACGAGTCCATCTCTCTTTACCAGCCCCTTCTCCCAGATAGATTGGGGAACCGGTCGTGTCCTGTCCTGGAGTACCCACTGCCTGTCCCATTGTTTGCGGTCCGCCCAGTTGTCTTGGGCACCTGCACTCGAGTCTGCTCGCTACCTCTTACCTATCCCTTCTCCGAGGAATATCACGACCTTGGGGAGGTGTTCAGTAAATCCAACACCTTTCCCTTGCCCCCCCACTGTCCTTACGACTGCGTAAGGATCTGCGTAAGGATCTGCAATCTTTCTCGGCCCAGAGTCTTTGGAGCAGTACATCGGGGAATCCCTCACCGCTAGGATCATCCGCCCATCCTGTTTTACGCCGGTGAGAGCGGGGGTTCTTTCCTTGTTGGGGAAGAAGACGGCTGAGCTTCGTCCCGCATCCAACTATGTGGACTGGAACAACACACGGTGAAGAACCAGTAGCGCTTGCCTCTCATTAGCTTCCCGCCTTCGTTCCCCTCCACGGAGCGTGGTTTTCACCAAGCTGGATCCGCGCATAGCGCTTACACGCACCCCCACCTTGTCGCATCCGGCAGGGGGATAGCTGGAAGACCGCTTTCCAACACACCAGTCGGTCACGTTCGAGTTACTGTTCATGCCCTTCGACTCACCAATGCCCCTGCGGTATTCCAGTCCCTGGTCAACGATGTCCGCCAGGACATGCTGGAACGCTCGCAGTGTTTGTGTTACAATCGCCGACCATCCTGATCTTCTCGAGCTCCATGGAGGAGCATCGGGTTCACGTCCAGGTCATGCAGCGATTATTGGAGAATCATCTTTATGTCAAGGGGGAGAAGTGCGACTTCCACGTACCATCCGTCTCCTTTCTGGGCTACACTTATCGGTCAGGGCCAGATAAGGATGGACCGTCCAAGTCTCTGCGGTGGGCCGAGTGGCCCTCTCCCTCAACCCGCAAGAGACTGCAGCAGTTCTTGGGATTCGCCAACTTCTATCGGTGGTTCATACGTGGCTACAGCCAAGTCGCAGCACCCCTCCCTGCCCTGACTTCCACCAGAAGTCCTTTTTCGTGGACTCCGGAGGCTGAGACCGCTTTCCGGGACCTCAAGCACCGCTTTGTCTCCGCGCCCCATCTCCTGACGCAACCCGATTCCCGCTCTCCAGTTCGTAGTAGAGGCCGACGCTTCTGACTCCGGGGTGGGCGCGGTCCTCTCCCAGTGCTCCAACTCCGACCACAAGCTCCACCCTCCTGCGCCTTCCTTCTCCCGCCGGCTGTCCCCCGCCAGAGAGGAATTACGACCGTCGGTAACCGCAAGCTTTTGCCGTCAAACTTCGCGTTGGAGGAGGGGCCGGCATTGGCTGGAGGGCGCGACCACCCGGTTTATAGTCTGGACCGACCATCGTAACCTGGCTTATATTCAGTGGCCCAGAAGACTGAAATTCCCGACAGGCCGAGTAGGGCTTTATTCTTTTGGGCGATTCAATTTTCTCGCTCAACTACCGTCCCGGTTCCCAGAACGGTAAGCCGAATGCCCTGTCCCATCTGTTCTCCCCCGAGGACCCCTTTGCGACCCCGAAGGCATCCTGCCCCCCGCTTGTCTGATCGCGACACTCACATGGGAGATTGAGTCTGCGATGCGCCGGGCACAGGGGCAACAACCAGATCCCGGTTCCGGTCCCCCGAATCGCCTGTTCGTCCCAGACGCGGTCCGGTCCAGGGTTCTGCTCTGGGCTCATGCCTCCAAGCTCACCTGCCACCCAGGAATCACCAGCACACTGGACTTCATCCGCCGGCGATTCTGGTATTCATCCATGGACGCGAACGTCTGCCGTTTATCGCAGCATGCGCAACCTGTGCCCGGAATAAGACTTCTATCCGTCCCCGTTCCGGTCTGCTTCGACTCCTATCCGTTCCGAGCCGACCTTGGTCTCGCCCTGGACTTCTTCACCGGTCTGCCCACGTCTGAGGGCAACACCACCATCCTCACGGTGATAGACCGCTTCTCCAAGGCCGCCACTTCGTTGCACTTCCATAGCTCCCCTCCTCAAGGGAGACCGCGGATCTCCTGGTCCGGCACGTGTTCGGCCTTCATGGCATCCCGGCGGATATCGTCCTGGACAGGGGTCCCTAGTTCACCTCTCTGGTGTGGCGTGCGTTCTGCGAGGTGCTTGGGGCCATGCCCAGCCTATCCTCCGGGTTTCACCCCCAGTCCAACGGAGAGTCTGAGCGGGCCAACCAGGAGATGGAGGCAGTGCTCCGCTGTATCTTTCACGCCGCGCCCTGCTCCTGGAACTCTCAGCTTCCGCTGGTCAACGTGTCCTCCGGCTTATCCCCGTTCATGGCCTCGCTGGGCTACCAACCACCCCTGTTCCCCGAGTTGGAGGGGGAGATCTCAGTCCCGTCGGTCCAGGCCCACGTGCACAGGTGCCGGCGCACTTGGAAGCGCACACACTCTGCACTGCTCCGCGCATCCGCCCGCTCCTAACTACAGGCCAATAGGTGCCGACTACCTGCTTCCCAGTACGCTTCCGGGCAGAGGGTGTGGCTTCGGGCGAAGGATCTTCCCTTGAAGGGGATCTCTCCGAAGATCTCTCCCCGTTTCGTTGGACCCTTGGTAATTGAGATCAACTCCTGTGCCGTTCGCTCCGACTTCCCCCTTCCCTCCGTATACATCTAACCTTCCACGTGTCCCAGATCAAGCCCGTTTCCACCAGCCCGTTGTCTCCTCCCGCCCGTCCCCCCCCTCCTCCCAGGGTCATCGACAACCACCCGGCGTGGACGGTCCATCGTCTCCTAGATGTACGAAGCCGCGGCCGTGGTCACCAGTACCTCGTCGACTGGGAGGGGTACGGTCCGGAGGAGTGCTCCTGGGTTCCCCGGAGGAGTATCCTGGATGCCTCGCTCATCCGGGACTTCCACCGTGATCATCCGTCTGGCGTTGGGAATCCGCCGAGAGGCGTCCGTAGAGGTGGGGGTACTGTCACGGCACGCCCTGCTACATGGTCCATTCCCCTCATCTAGTGGCTACTGACGCCAGTGGTCCTTCCCCTCTCACACCAGTCGGCAATCTCCAATCACCATTCCCTACTTAAGTCGGGGTTCTCCTACCAGCCGGCGCCAGTTCGTCGTTTCGTCTACCTAGGTGGTATCGATCCTACCAGCATTCTCGTGGATCAGTTCCTTAGTCTGTTCCCCTTGGTAACCTTCTCTCTTCCTACCTAGAACTCTTCGTTATCGAACCCTGCCTGCCCCACTACCCGTCTGCCGCCGAATCCTTGCCTGCATGGCTGCCTGCTCGTTACCACGGACCCCTGCCTGCCTAACTCCCCCGCTTGTGCCAAGCCCTGACTGTCTGATCGCCCCGCCTGTTAACGGACCCTGCCTGTCTGACATACCCGCCAGCCTTCCAATAAACCTGTTCCCTTTACCCCGGTCTCCTGCCTATCTGTGTCCTGTGCTTGGGTCCCCACCACGTTCGCCCCCCTAACGAGATTTTATCACACGAGGGGGTTTCAAGGCTCAATAGACTGATCTCACTGGTCTCCTCAATTACTTGATTTTTCTTAAATGCGGTCATACAGTCACAAGAAAAAGTTATGTGAAACTTTTGGAATTTCATTCTTTTCTGAATGAATTTGTCATAAAATGTGATCTGATCTTCATCTAAATCAAGGGTATTGACAAACATAATGTGTAATAACAAAAAAAAATCTGATCTTTGATGTCTTTATTGAACACACTCATTCAACATTCAAAATGGCAGTGGACAAAGTAAGTGAACCTTTAGTAGGCCAATATCATGACGCTTTCTCCACCATACTTTATGGTTGGGATGATGTTTACATGATGATATGCCGTGCCCTTTCTACGCCAGATGTAGTGCTGTGTGTTTTTTCCAAATAGTTTGATCTTAGTTTCGTTAGTCCACAAAACATGTTGCCAATACCGCTGTGGAGTGTCAATGAGCTCTTTTGCAAACTTCAGGTGTGCAGCAATGTTCTTTTTAGTAAGCAGTGGCTTCCTTCATTGTGTCCTGCCGTGGGATAACCCTGCCTGTGTTCAGTGTTTTTACAAATTGTTCGACTCATGAACAGAGATGTTAGCAAGATCCAAGGATGCCTTCAAATATTTGGATGTCATTCTGGGGTTGTTTCTTTACCTCATTTGATGAGTTCTTCCATTGTGCGGTTCTTAGTGTCATTTTGTGACTGGCCGCCCACTTCTTAGGTAGAGTAGCAACAGTCCCAAAGTTTCTCCATTTGTGTATGATTGATTGCCTAACTGTCGACTGGTGGGATTTTGACTTTGAAAGAAACTTTGTGACTCTTCGCCAGCCTTATTGTAAATCAACAATTCTTGATCTTTAGAATCCTCTGAAAAGCTCTTTTTTGTGATGCATGGCTCACATTAGAGCGTGTTCTTCTCTGCTGGCAAAAAGCGAACTCCAAAAGTTTGAGGGGTTTTTTAACCAGTTCAAAGTAGCTGTAATCCACACCTCCAAACTTAAATTATCTTAACAAGACTCCAGTTGTGCTAAGACCTTAATCAAATTAGCTTTTTTGAGGTCAGTAACTCAAGGGTTCACATACAAATTTCCACAAGCACTATGAGTTTATTTTCTTTGTTCTCATTAAAGACAAAAAAAAATTGTGTTTATTTTAGATACATTTTATTTGTCAATACCCTTGACTTAGATGAAGATCAAATCACATTGTATGATACCTTCATTCAGAAAACCATGAAATTCCAATTTCCAAATTCCAATGTGAATATCACCACCAACTTCCCCATCCCCCTCCCATCAGAGCATGAAAATGATTTTGTGGACCAGCGGACGAGCGCGCTTGGCCAGAGAATGTTCGCGGCATTTCAGAAAGCAAAGGAGATTTCCAAAAATAGGATTTCTAAATTGTGAGAAGATTGCCATGTCACTTGGCCTTGGCACGGAGTGTCCGGCGGAGCTGCTGAACTTTCTGCCAGAGCTCCCCCCGCCGGAGCTGCTGCCCCGTTGGGAGCTTCCCTGCCGGAGCTGTCGAAGGAGCTCAGTCCGGGGAGCCTCTGGGGGGGGCGGGTGGCGGGGGGGGGGGTGCTCAGGCGGCAGTTCGGCAGCTCAGCTCATTACAAACTCTTTCTCCTCTATGTCGCAGTTCAATCTGGACTTCAGAGGGTCAAAGCCAAATTGCCTTTTCCCCAATTCTTCTCAACCATGGCCAAGATAATCCCTACTACGAGTCTTTACTTGTGGAACCAGAGACCTCAGACCCAGTCTTTATGATTCATAATATCATCCGGAGGCGCACATAGCTTTTGGCCGTGAAAAAATAACATTGTATTAATAATAGATACCTATATACAATGTTATAATTACTACTATTATTAATATTATTATTATTATTATTAGATAATATTCTATATTATATTATATTACATAGCTATAGAGCGCCAGGAGTCCACAAAAGGCAACAATCACTTCTTTCCTTCATGCTGTGGTTCACTCAATTTGAACAGCTCATTCTTGTATGCAATGGGAAGCAGCTAATCTGCATTAAAGCTTCTGAAACAGCGGTAGGCGAGATTTTTTTTCCTAAAAGCTATTTCCAGCAAACAGCTCTAAAACATGTTTACTGGGAACTCATATATACTATGTCTACTTGTTGGAAAAACATCATTATATGGCACCTTTAATCAACAATTAATTAATGTTATTAATTATGGTCAATTTCTGGCTATCAAACATTTGATCAAATACAAATGTAATTTATTCAATCTCACTTTTTAAAATAAATAAATATAGATATAAGTGCATTAACCTACCATGAGGTCCGCTGACATTAAAAATCATTTTGTCTACTCTGAGATATCAAATGAATGGCTTTCATCCAGCTAAATGAACTACTTATTTACCCAGAGAAGGAACATTGCAATTAGGATTTGTTCTTGTTTTTAAGTTATTTTTATGTGTAATAGTATGGTTGCCCACATAAACTAAAATCACACTACAAAAAGAAAAACACTGGTATTTTTGTTATTTTCCTTTAATTAAAAAATTGGTAAAACATGTAAAATGTGTGTAGAATCAGATACTCGTCCTCAAGTAAGAATGGAATCAAAGATCCTTTGCAACATGGTATTGGCCGTTTAACAGTTTTCAGTATGTGAGTGAAGGCTTCCATCCATCATAGATTCTCAACCTATTAGCTTATGGTGAAAAAAATAATCCTTGTGTGAACAGGGTTGGATTTGTTTCTTCAGGGCGAAGTCTCTGTTTGGTGTGTCTTGGTAAATTTACTCTGTAGGAAGATCCTCGGCACACAGAGACCTTCCTTCTTGTTCACGGTCTCTCTGAAGACATAGTCATTGGCCACAGAGCAGAAGCCCCTCCCTTCAAACAGTTCAGCAAGGAGCTCTGAAGAAAGAAGTGACACACAAGAGTATTTTGTCGTCAGGGGAATGCACTGCACATGGCTATGGACGTCCCTCCGGTCTGCAATCATAAAACTGGCCTTTGGAGAAGAAGAAGGACATGGTGCCGTCTTGCCGGATGTAGAAGTTCTTCCCCAGCTTGTTGGCGGCTTTGAACCTCTGCATGGCGTGGTCGTTGAGTCCGTAGTCCCTGAACAACACACAGCCCTTCCTGCTTCAACACCTGAGACACACAAACAGAGGCAAATCTTTCTGTACCATTCCACGCTCACCTTCCATTTAAAGGGAACTGCTTTACTATTCAGCCATTCAGACATTAAATCCAAAGTGACTTAAAGTGAACCCAGATACATGTGACTAGGGAGCAGGTGGGGGGGTTAAGTAAGGGTTTCCGCTACAGGTTTTTTAACTGTTTTAAGAACTGGTCAGGCTTTAAAAAGTAGAATCAAATAATGCACATAATACAAAATAATATATAGCAATTGAAATGTGAAATTGAACATGGCATTTCCATTGCTGTCCTCACCCGGAAAATGTTCTCCAGGGATCGCACCATCTTGTCGGGGTGGATGGCCGAAAGGACGAAGATGAGGGTTACCACATCCATACTGGGTGGCTGAATGTCAAGCTGGCACAATTTCGCAAAACCCTACAAACAGTGGTTACCGCCGATATATTACTCATAGAGTACTGTTAGAATTGAACAGCAAAGACATGTTAGGTCAACCGCTACAGAATTTATTGCAGCAATTAAAATTTCAAAAATACATGCGCATCATTTGGATCAATGTCAGGGTAGATACGAGCAAGCTTACTTTTAGACCAGTGAACTCTGTGAACCATTTTGCCCTGTAAAACCCCAAGACGTACACAGATAGACGATGAGTTGACCCACCTCAGGGCATGCTCCCCTGCGACTGGACCTATACCTTCCCAAAGCTCCGCAGACCAAGCATTGCGCAAAGCATCATCCTCAACCTGCAGCCATGATGGAGGTTGGCTGTTGGTGCTACACCAATGCAATATTGTAATGTTTGCAGACAAATAGTAAAGCAAAAAGTTAGGTAGAGCCCGGCCACCCAACTGTTTAGGTTTTTGTAGAATTGGATTTTTGATTCTAGGGGTGCTTCTCTTCCAAATAAATTGTGAGAGTCAGCTATCAAGAGAATGGAAAAAGGTTTTAGGGAGGAAAATAGGTATACATTGGAAAAGATACAAGAACTTGAGCCCCCTGTTGAAGACCAATGCCCTACATGCAGCAGTTATTTACTTGAATGGTACCAGCGATACAGATTATGAACAACGCTATATTGATTGTCCCTCGATATGTGGTCACAGGCCAAGCAGGTGGGTTGCGTGAACTCGTTTGCAAGGGTCAGAAGATGCGGCGTGGCGGTGTAAAACCGCCTCCAAGCAAAGTACTTCATGTACTTCTCGTCGTTCTTGTCCAACTCGAGCAGGTGTTGGGCCATCGCTTTGGGATTGGGAAAGTCGTTGACATGTATGAAAGAATCACCCGGCATGAACTCTTCATAATTGTCTCTAGTCGTCCCCAAAACGATTGGCACAGTTCCCGAAGACAAGGGTCCGTTCACCTTCTCTGTAGTGTAGTCTTTGTGGGCAGTGTTCTCAAAAGCCAAGTAAAACTTGCAACTCTGCAATGTCGGGTAATAACGTTCCGGTGGCAGCGGCACAGAAAACCCACGACCAAAGACATGCACTTTGATATGCTTGGCAAGCTCTTTGTAGTATGCTATTCTGGCACTTGTACCAGGAGACACCATGTTAGAAACCATCCAGCACACCAGATAGTCCTTCTTGGGCAAAACAAAGTGGTCATCTGGTTCATCCTTTATCTCAATAAAATACCGCGCAATGATGCCAGCATCTCTTCTGTAACTCAACGTCAGGTTGAATATATTAGTTATTCCTGGAAGCTTTGCTGTGTTTGTTGGTGACTCCACGTTGTACCAGATCCACTTCTGTTGTTGTGGGCGTGGTTCTTGTGGCATGTTGGCCACATTGCGTATGCTCCCGTGAAAGAACATGACCGCATCCGCCTGCTGGATTAAGGATCTGTTGTATGTCATATCACAGCTTGAGATATTATAATATTTCTTGCAATCTTTGGGATCAAATTTGGTTTTATAAGGTATGGCCCAGATTAACAGCAGAGGCTTCTTAGGAGTCTCTCCTCTCATTACAATGGTGTAGTTCGCAAATAGACGTCCGTCCGATGAGAAGCTGTGCACGGAGGGTTGATTGTAAAGAAAGTACACATCAATGGTGCTCCCCAGTATGAGAGCAGCTGCAAAGACATTTCGTAACCACGTCATCTTTATCCACCATGGAATCTGCTAAGGAATCAAAGGAATGATTGAATTATAAATAAGTTAAAAAAAAATAGGCCTATATAGATATTTTTGTTGATATTTTTTTCTGGTGGCCCGCAGAAGGCTGGCACCCTTTACTAAAAGTCTGGGTGCAGGATAAATACCAAACACATCAACAGCTTACCTTTGAATGAGATTTTACCTGCCAATAATGGACAAGTTCGGCTAGTGTTAATTCCGATCAGTGCTTGTCATAATACAGCTAGGAGGCAAATGACAACCTGAGTGTACATATAAGCAATACCTGCCCTTCCCCTTTGAGGGACACTCCCACAAAGTAGCCTACGTGGCTACTTTGTGGAGAGGTATCTGCCTTGTGGGGAGGTATCTGTACCTGTTCCGCAGGTACATGTAAGGGGCATCAATACCTGCGGAGCAGGATATCCAGCAGGATTTCCTGCTCCGCAGGTATTGATGCCCCTTACATTCCTAAATGAACAGGGACTGGCGGCTCATCTCCACCAACACACTTGATCTTTAATCCAAATAGGTTGATTATTTGACGTTGTTTTAACAATGGATTTGTAGTGAAATGACACAATATTTGATATTAATCAAATATTGAACCATGCTGGTGTCGAAAACAAGTTCGGGATCCTGAAGGCAAGATTCCAGTGCCTCCAAATGCTGCGAGTCACACCAGAAAGGGCATGTGACATAATAATTGCATGTGTGGTTCTTCACAACATCGCGATTTTGAGAGGGGAAAATTGCCACCTACAGTTGCTGATGAGCATCAACATCAACCCAAACATGCAAATGGATGCCAGCAGCGACGGAAGGGTGTTCGAAATCATTTTGTTTGAGTTTTCTATGGTAGTTAATGTA
>OLKM01007181.1:0-12421 GCA_900291075.1 Melanogrammus aeglefinus | reverse complement strand
TTGGGCAGGACACGTCCTCTCTCACTCCCATCCCTGGAGGCTGGAAGTGGCGCACGCCCCCTACAGTCCACATGTATAATTGTGCTGACTGCGTCGCTGTGAGGAAAGTGCTCTTGCATTTCTTCTACCTGGTGCCCCGTGGCCGCCACCGTTCTGATCCAGGACAGACAGTCCTCCCCCATGTGATCAATGGCGGCGGACGCTGTCACAATATAAACCAAACAGGGGGAGTGCGCTCCTCATAGCCGCTCACCATTGAGGGCTGGATCGGAGGGCTCTGGCTTTGGGCTCATCAGTATCTCCTTCAGTCTGAGGCCCTGATATCGCGGAAGCGCACAGAACTTCGGGGAAGTGCGGACCTCGAGTAGTTCTCGCGGGCGGCTACATCCCGACTTGTCAGCCTTGATCGTGGCAGAGGTTCGAAGCGGCTCAGGATGTGCGACCTTTTCGCGTTTTCAGGCGAGACACACACACGTGACAGACGTTAGATGACTCTCTCTCCTCAACCTCCGGGATCTTTCCGGCTCTTGAAGGGCGTGGTTATGCATGTTGTCGCGCACAACACCTTGGCCTCGGGTTCTCTTTGTACTATGCGTATTCCTCCGCTCCAGCCTGATCCTTCCTCTTATGGAAGCGGGTTAAGACAGGAGAGATTGTCCCTGCATTAATAGTGGCTCCGCGAGAACCGTTCAGAGCTCTGTGGTATTCCAGACGCGGCGGCGCTCTCACGGACGCGCCGTGGCCAGGTACCGTTCAGGCCGGATGCGCTTTCGCAGCGTCCATCGGACGTATGCACCACCCGCCCGATATATCGGGACGGCTGCTAGGTCTGGCTCCTGAGAGGTGCATCCTGCAGGGCAAGGTTATGCCTGAAGCAATTATCAACACTTATCCAGGGTGCTTGTGCGCCTATCTACTTCTTTCCCTCATATGCGGCGAAGTGGGGTGCTTTCTCTGAAGTGTGACAGGGGAACCACGCTGTTTCCATCACATTGCAGAGGTGGGAAGCGTGCTTGCTTTCTGCAGCACTTATTGGAGAAGGGTGGCTTTTTCCACTATCAAGGGTCTTATGCGGCAGCTGTTTCAGCTGGCCATGCGGGCTGTGATGTGTGGACCGATTTCTTCAAGCCATCCACTAGTCAAGAGGTTCTTGCGTTGGGCTAGGACGGGTATAGGCCTGTTGCGCGTGTGCTTACACCACCCCGGTGGGACCTCCCCACCGTGCTTGCACGGTGGTCCAGGGCCCCTTTCGATTCTCTGTTCTCAGGCCCCTTTGGATGCCCCCTGTTCTTTAAGACGGCGCTTCTTATTGCTTTGGTTTCTGCCAAGCGGCGACCGTCGACGCTGAACCGCTCTGTCTGTCAGCCCCGTTGAACTGCATTGTGTCTTAAACGAGGACAGCTCCTTTGCGCTGCTCAGGGACCTGATCCTGCGTTCCATGCACCTAAAGAACATTAAGTTTCTCGGTCGGATTGAGATATTATGCTTAACGTCATGTGTTTCACCCCCCAGCCTCAATTCTAGTTGAAGGGCGGAGGGCGGGGAGTATGCACACCTCTGTGCCCGAGTGCGGAGCGCTGGCTATTAGAGTATGTGAAACGCTGTCAGGGCCGCGTTCGCTCCACACCAACAGTTTGGTTTGTTGTGTGTGTCTATAGCGACGCTAGCAAGGGGCCGCGCTCTCTCTAAACAGCGCTTTTCTCACTGGGATATGTGAAGTGTTTGCTAAGCCTGATCCTATGCTCGACAGGACTTAGCGCCACCATTTGGGGGTAGAGCTCACTCGACACGGGGCGTGGCTGCTTCGACGGCTCTGCTCGAGAGGCGTTCCGTGTAAGAGGACATTTCGCGCGCGCTGGCGTCTTGGTCGTCCCCGGCCCTTTTGTCCGTTGTTTACATGGGTTAGACATGCTCCAGGGGGTCATCAGCAACTCTGTGTTGGAGTCGGTGTCCCCTCTCCGGCTTAGGTTTGAGGACCACTTATCCGCCAGTATTTCTCTCCTGCCGTTTTTCAAATGGAAAAGCGGAAGTAGAGAGGTTCCTATTGGCTCGCCAAATTGACGAGTTGGTTTTGTCTGCCGTGTGGCACTCCGCCGTGTTTTAAATAAAAAACGGAACGAGAGAAGCTCCTTATTGGAGAGTCGGACTTCATAGCTCCGCCCCGGTGGTGGCGGACCTAATGGAAAACCAGTGATTACTCTGGTTCTTCCCTTCACTCTTTCATGGATTCCATGAAGACGGATTGGGCCGGAGTCTTTGCAGACTCACTTTTTTCTCTTGATCATCGCCTTGCTTGATCTTGGGGGAATTAGTTTTTTTGTTAAGCTGTTGTGTTTTGCACATCCGGCTTTTTTGAGTCTTATGTGCCCTGGTGACTTTAGTATTTCGACTGGGGTCCAGCAGGAGTACATTGATCGGGCTCCACTCGCAGCTTCGCCTTAGCCCATAAGGGCGAAGCCTAGACAGCGTAGCCTACCATGAAAATATAGAACGATAGTTATGATATTATAACTCTAGTTCTATGATTGATTGTAGCGGTAGCCGTCTAGTTTCCACCTGCTGTACCCTCCAAATGCTGAAAGAAAAAGCGTGGAGAAGTGAGCGGGAGGCTTGCGCCCCCCTTTTATACACGAGCGCGTGGGGAATGTGGGCAGTGCCCACGTTGATTGGTGCCATAGTTGAAATTCTTCTCAGTGCGCGGCGAGCACGCGCACGGGACAAGCCCATTAAGGCGAAGCCTAGACGGCTACGCCTACAATCATAGGAACTAGAGTTATAATATCTCTTAACTATCGTTGGAAGTCGTGCTTAGTGACACGACAAATACTTCCAATTGAATATACATTCTTTGAAAAATACTGTGTCCCCTGATCACATTTCAATAGATTACATTAACGTGACAGTGTCCACGTATTTTCGTGAGACCGGGTTGCCTGTACGCCGGCCAATATCTCGTCTGTAGGTGAAGGCGATGAAATGGCCGGCGTTCGATACATTATCCCTTACATAACCAGCAAAGACAATGGTTTTATACCCATGATTTAAACGGCATGCGAGCTGCTGCTGGTTTCAGCGTCCATAGCAAACATCATAGCAGCCAACCATGTATTATGTGGAGACGACTGAAATATTCTTCGTCATAACTATCAAAACCAAACATCCTTCACATTCGCGAGCGACGATTATGAAAGTAAAATGCACATTTCTTGCTAAAATAATGTTCAGATAAACACTTAATTGCGTAACTATGCTAAAATATCATATTTTCCACCTAGAATAAAAAGTAAATGTCCGCCATTTTCACAGAAAAATATTTCCTAAAAATCGATTCCAAATAGGAAAGATGCTCACAGCGTCAATCCGTGACGTAGTCGGGCCCATTCAGAATGCATTGGTTAACATTTCGTGGTGCGTTTCACGAAAAAAGTCGAACAATCGTACTCTGGGACACGATTCAATAGATTAATGTTTTGGGCGCAGGAGCACAAGACCTCGTGATACCGGGTTGGTTATAACATGATAGGCTACTGATCCATTGTTTTTCCCTGGCCTGGCTGCCTTATGTGTTAATCTAAACTTCATTCAATTAAAAATGTATGTACAATAAAATTTAAAACATTATAAAAAAAATCAGGCGGAGGTACCTAGTTTTAAAACCATTTGAGCGTGCGTGCGCCTGTCTATATATTTTAAGACATTTTAAGACTGTTTAGTATCCGTAGGGACTCTGCTGTAATTCATGGGTCAATTACAAACAGGTGTATTTAAATGGGACTATTTATGATGCCCAGCGTAAAGGGTATATTAAACTCACCTTGCACTTCAAAGTTCTTAGCCTTTCGGTTATAATTACTTTTTTGTGTTATTGTAATACCCAGTGGGAAAGTTCCATCCTTTTTGAAAGAGAGTATATGCTCAAACAGAGTGGGATCCATAGCGACAACAACTTGTAGAGATAAAACTCTAAAGTGGCAGGTTACAACGAAGTTAGGCAGTACATCAATTTCTGCACGTGTCACTTGTGCGCATTGGCCGCAAGATGTGTGAAGATTGGATACGTGTGCAGATTTGGATATGTTTGTAGATATAATCAGGCAAATATAACTCTGAAGAGTTGCATGAAGACATATCATGGCAGAAAACCATTTTCAGTATCAAATTTGGAGCAGAAATAAATTTTTGGCAAGTAAAAAACTGCATTTTATGCATAGCATTGGCCCTTTACACCATTTCCAGAGGGTACAGAGTAAAGGTTAATCTATAATGAGCTAAAAGGAAGGAAGGAAGTCATTTTAAGCAAGAAAACACTTTTCATTATCAAATTAATGGCAATAATCAATTTTTGGCAGTTGAAAGGGCCCATTTTGTGTTGTAATGGTCCTTTAAAATAGTTCTACACTGTCCTGTGAGCTCTAGTGTTTATATTATGAAGCTCATGAATAGGGATGGGAATTGATAAGAATTTAACGATTCCGATTCCATTATCGATATTGCTTATCGATCCGATTCCTTATCGATTATCTTATCGATTTTCATTGGGTGAAGGAATAAGTACAACTTTCTTTGTTTGTATTGACTCTCTTTAATATCTGATTTTCACATCAATTGGTCCAGACAAAAAAAATAAATGTTTGACTTTTAAGCCCAACTGCCATTATTGTGCCATAAAAACTAAAAACAGTCAAGGAAGAGCTTCTGCCTTTTAGAATATTAACAGTGCTCATCTGCATTCAACTTGAAACAAAATTCAACTGACATAAAAAATACAACAAAGTCTTCTTAAAAGTAAACGTTTACACAATGAAATGGCGCTCACATTAACTAAGAAGACAGGGCCTGCCTGGAGAGTTTAAAGTTACCTTCATTAACAGATGGCCTCCGGTTAACTCCGCTGCTCCGCTGCTCCGGTTAACTCCGCCTCCGGTTAACTCCACTGACTTGCGTTGCTAAGTAGAGTATCAAAAACGCGACAGTCCTGCAAATTAATTGCATGCTGTGTGGCCAAATGTTTATGCATATTGGAGGTAGATCCCCCCTTTGATGAAATTAAACATTTACAGGTGTTGCAAGTGACAGTCTTGTCGTCTTTTTGCGAGGAATGTAACCAGACTTTAGAGCGCTTCTGCCGCGTCACACCACCACCACCAACTCAAACTTCCATCACTTCCAACATCATCACCTCCACCTCCATCACCACCATAACCTTAAACCTCTGTCTCCTCCAGCATCATCAACTCCACCTCTACCACCACCACCACATCCACCACCATCACCTCACCCTCCACCATCACCTCCACCACCACCTTCAACTCCATCAACACCACCATCACCTCAACCACCTCCACCACCCCATCATCATCCCCTCAAACCTCCACCAACACCATCATCCCGACCAACATCACCACCACATCACCTCCAACATCATCACCTCCATCTCCATCACCACCCACCATCACAATCACCTCTACCTCCATCACCTCACCCTCCACCACCACCATCACCACCAAAACCAGCACCACCATCCCCTCCACCTCCATCAACACCACCATCACCTCCACCATCATTACCTCCAAAACAACACATCCTACCAGCATTGGTGTATTTTTGCAGGGTGGTGTCAGAGGAGGTGTTAAGAGCAAATACCTCCCCCTTCTGGTGTTGGCTCTGACACCAGAGAATCAAGTGCTCCCTTAAATAGCCTTTGTTTGTGTGTGTGTGTGGTTGGGTAGGTTGAGTAGGACAGAAAGTGAGTGTGTTTTGTTTATGGGTGTGATGTAAGGGAAAGAATGTTATCAGCTCAAATGTACCAAAAATAATTCAGGAGGTGTGAGGCACACACAATACACACACACAGACACACACGCACGCAACACACACACACACACACACACACACACACACACACACACACACACACACACACAACACACACACACACACACACACACACACACACACACACACACAGCAACAACACACACACACACACCACACATATTTTGAAAGTGAGGTGTCAGACGCCATGAGAGTGAGGTATCGGTTTGAGAGGGACGAATTAGAGTATGCAGTCCATGATCCCAAAACAAGGCACAACAACTTAAAGTGGTTGGACATGTAAAAGGTCAAACTAAAGGGTAGATAGATGTCAGATATGGATGAAATGGAAAAAAAAATGCATTACGTAGAACGATTTGTCAATATAAAGCAAAAAATAAAAGCAGACTGTTCAACCGGCTCACCTCCAAAATACCTTTTAAAAACCAAGAATCTAGAAAACTTAACCAAAACCAGGAAAACCTAGCTATCCAGATAAATGCCTCAGTGACATCAAGGTCAATCCTGTCGTGATTAATCTGGGAATTTATTCATCATGGGATTACTCTTCAAGCTCCTCATTGTGTGACTGCTCTATAACAACCAGACCAGCCTTGCTGTCTCTGATCCTACTGAAGACTTGCTGTCTCTAATTCTACTGAAGATAGGCTGTCCTGATCCTACTGAAGTAGTGAAGACTCGCTGTCCTGATCCTACTGAAGACTGGCTGTCCTGATCCTGCTGTGGACCGAAGACTGGCTGTCCTGATACTGAAGACTGGCTTTCTCTGATCCTGCTGAAGACTGTCCCTGATCCTTCTGAAGACTGAAGAGTGGCTGTCCTGATCCTACTGTAGACTGGCTGTCCTGATCCTACTGAAGACTGAAGACTGTCCTGATCCTACTGTAGACTGGCTGTCCATATCCTACTGAAGTCTGGCGACCCACTGTTTGAGACTGTCCATGCCCTCTGCTCCTTCTCTGGCGACACACAGGAAGAGTTGGAGGACTTCATCAGAAAAATGAAGCCATCCACCTGTACACTGGCCAACATCTCTGCCGTCTCTCCGCTCATCACCAAGACCTCCTGAGGGCAGCAGACATCGGTTCTCCATCTCTTCTCATCCTCTTGGACCTAACAGCTGTTTTTGATACAGTCGATCACAATATCCTCCTCCACTGCCTGCAATACACCATTGGACTCTAAGGAAATTTACATAACTGGTTCACCTGATTGCTCACGGGCAGAAAAGAGCACGTCGCCCTGGGCAAAGCGAAGTCACACGCCCACAACGTCACCTGCGGTGCCCCCAGGGCTCGTTGTTGGGCCCCACCCTTTTCTCAATCGACATGCTCCCCCTGGGCAGTGTAATTAGCAGGCATGGGTTATCATTCGATTGCTATGCTGATTACACACAGCTCTACCTCAGGACAACCCCCCACTTCCACTTCTGCCCCTCTGCCAACATCCACACTGACCACCTGCCTGGAGGAGATAGAGGTGTGGATGAAGCTCAACTTCCTTCAACTAAACAGCTCAAAAATGGGAGCCATCCTTGCTGGCACACCACATCAGCTCCACTCTTCCACCATCACTGTAGCTGCCAGCAGAAACAGTTGCATAATTTGTATTATTAGAATAAGTGTAGGTTTCATGAAAGAATAGTTTATTAAGAATGACACCACATTTAAATATATATTATAATTTATCTGCATTTAATTTAATTTTTAGTATGTTTACAAGCTTACCTGTTAATGTAATCAATGTATAGCGGAACTATTGTTCTGAGGTGCAAGAGGTGACGTTTATTGTTGTAGCACCAGCATCGGAGCATGCAGCGCGTGCCCAACCGCTCGTTGAGATAAGTGCGGGAATATTACCTTTGTTAGTTCAACGAGAGATACACAGGAGAGAAGTTGCCTCTGTGTTACCTGTTTCACGCGTTAACTGAAGTTAACGGGGCCAATGAGGTTTGCATAGTTTCTTTCACTTGTAATTATCATTTGCTATTCTCTGATAATATTCATATTTATGTAACACATGTATGATTTTGTTTAGTTCTCACGGCATGTTTGATGGCAAAGAGGATGATGAGACTCAGCTAATAAATGCCCGTAAACAAGAAAGCCTTGTGTCCGTGACTGTTGACTGGAGGGAGCTACAGTGAGAACTCAGCCTGCTTGACACGAGGTGGAGACGTGGAGGGAAGATGATCCGCGCCTGCCGTTCGTCGACGGAGCTGCTAGCAAGTTTACATTCGAGCATCAACAGATAAATTGTGCATACTCTGTTAACATATTAACAGGCAAGCAGAACCCGGGAGCATTGCATGGTTAAACCTACAAGAAGTCTAATATTTAAACCAAGTTAAATATTACGAAGTGGAATAGCCTTCAACTGCTTTAAGGGGATCTATAAGTTAAATGTTAATTTGTTATGTACATGTTTACCAGTTGAAGTGAATACAGCAACCAGTTGAAGTGATTGCTGTATTCACCACATTATATTGCTAAGCTATTTGAAGGGTAAAAAATCATTTAAAGGGACCATCATAATGTTTCTGATTTTGGTATTATTTTGGTGTTAAAGATAAGTGTTTATTCTGTTTAAGTGAAAATAAGTTAATTTGCATTGTTGAAAGTGTTTCTAGCAGAGTACACTGTAAAAATATACTTTGTTAAATCTAAAGGTAAAGTTAAGGTACATTATTTCAATTTAAAGAAGGCTAACTGGTAACATTAAGCTAGATGTGTCACTTACTTTATTTAGCTAATTTTTAAGTTTTAGCTAGTAAACAAAGTGTTAAAGGGCCAGTTCAAATATATTAAAAATGTCTGAGTATGAGACAAATGAAAGGGACTCATACGCAAACAGTGAAGCAACAGGTTTAGAGCAGCAGTTTAAAGACCTTGATATAGATGAAAACCCATCAAAAGAGACTGAGGTAGCTGTAGAAACTCAAGCTGCTGTAGAGGAAAGTCTTAAGGCGAAGTCAAAGAACCAGAGAGCTTACTGAAAAGGGTCAAGAACTGTATGACAGCGAAACTAAAAGGCTTCAACATCGCTTTACAACCTCTTATGACAAATGGAAAGATCTTGCTAAAGAAGAGACAAGGAAAGCAATCGATGGAACATGCTCCACTGGAATCATGCAAACCTCATTGGCCTACATAATCATGATCAGTAATGCTTCAACAAGAGTAAAACAAGCTTATCAAGATTCACGCCAACACACTACTCCGGATGGCATGACACGCCGCCGAGTAGACACGTGTGAGGCTGTCTCAGGAAAGCTCTTGGAACATGTAGGGGATTCTCTTGAATTAACAGAAAAAGTACCAGATACTCACAAAGAAAGAGCATACTGGACGGAGACTGGCTCAGTGCTTACACATGCAACCTCCAAAAAGTCTAGTCTATGTTCACGAAGTTCAAAGCCTGCAAGCATCAGATCAAAAGCAATCAAGCCTGTCCTCAAATAAACTGGAAGCTGCAGCAGAATTAGCTGCAACTCAAGCCACATTAAAGGTATTAGAGGACATGGAACTTAAGGAACAAGAGCTTGGAAACCTTGAAGTTGAGAACAGAAAGAGGCTTGCACTGCAAGAAGAAGAAAATGCTGCAAGAAAAAATGCATTAGAAGAGAAGCGCAGGCAGTTGGAGCGCTTAGAGACAGTGAAGAGAATGAATGCTGCAAAAGCACGTCAACAAGTCTACGAACACGAATTGTGTTCGGACGAAGAGATATCAGAGTTGATCCATAGCAGCACGCATGTGAAAAACGAAGCTAAAACTACCCAAGGAAGTCTTTCTATGCATCATGTGGCAACACCACAAAATGCACACATGGACAACCTGCTATGGTGGCACAGACTGTTGAAAGTGTGCAACCTGCTGCCATTGCTCATCAAGAAGATAGCATTACAGCACTTGCCAAAGCAATAACCGAGTCGATCAACACAAGCCATCTCCCAATACCAGAGCCTTCTGTTTTCAATGGAGACCCACTAAGGTACAAAGACTGGAAAACGTCCTTTGAGACTTGATCGGCAGGAAGAATATTCCAGTGAATGAGAAGGTCTACTACCTCCGCAAATATGTGGGCGGACCTGCAAAGAGAGCTATTGAAGGTTACTTCCTGCTAGGCACGGATGCAGCCTACTATTCAGCATTGGACATCCTGGAAGAAAGGTATGGAAGCCCCTTTCTGATTGCCAAGGCCTTCAGGGATAAGATAACTTCATGGCCAAAAATAGGGCCCAAGGACAGCATTGAACTAAGAGAATTCTCAGATTTTCTACGAAGCTGTGAAGCAGCAATGACACAGATCAAGAGTCTCGCAGTCCTTAACGACTGTGGTGAAAACCAAAGAATGCTCAACAAGCTTCCTGATTGGTTAACAGCCAGATGGAACAGAAAGGTCCTTGCGGTTGAAGAATCAACACATGACTTTCCAAGCTTCAGAGAATTTGTTCAGTTTGTTGCAAGAGAAGCCAAGATAGCATGCAACCCAGTGACATCTCTTCATGCTCTGAAGTCTGGTGATAGTGAAAAGGTCAAGACACCATTGTCTCGAAATGTTGGTGCAAAGGTGCTGGCAAGCAGCTCAGAAGAAAGCCCAGACCCTAAGACACGTGTCTTCTGTGAGAAGTTGTACCATGGTATTCAAACATGTAGAAAGTTCAAAGAAGAGTCAATCGCAGAAAAGGTCAAGTTTGTGCAAACTAAAGGACTATGTTTTGGATGCTTAAAGACAGGACACCATTCTAAGAACTGTGAAAAGAGGAGTGTCTGCGACACATGTAAAAGGAAGCACCCAACCTGTTTGCATGAAGACCGTGTCATGACGGATGACGGAAAGAAAGATCACAGAGATGACGAAAGAAAGGAGAGTTGGAAACAAGAAGAGCAGGAGAGGTAAAAGGAATGGACGGATTATAAGCAGTCAAATTAAGCTTTTAAGGAAGCCACCTCTAACTGTGTGGTGCAAGACATGAATGGAACTTACACGTCCACCGTTGTTCCAGTGTGGTTGTCAACAACAAGCAACCCAGAGTATGAAGTTCTCGTATATGCTTTACTGGATAACCAAAGTGACACCACCTTTATCCTGAAGGAAAAGGCAGACGCTCTAGGACACACAGATGACATGATGTTGAGAGTTCTGGTAGACATGGCTCGCAGTGCAACTAAACTCTCAACATTGTCATCGAGAAGTACAGTCATTCCAAGTCAGAAGTTAACTGGGTTGCAGATCAGAGGCTTTTATTCAGCAAAGAAAATCACTCTTCCAGTAACGTATTCAAGAGACTTCATTTCTGCCAATGTAAGTCACATTCCCACACCCAAGACAGCAAGAGCATGGCCTCATTTAGAGCACCTTGCCGAAGAGATTGCCCCTTTAATTGACTGTGATGTTGGCCTGCTCACAGGTTACAATTGTTTTTCAAGCCCTGCTTTACCAGGAGAAGTTGCTGTCAGGCAGATATGAGGAGCCTTTTGTTCAAAAAACAGACCTCGGCTGGAGTATTGTTGGCTCTGGTAGTTCCTGTGTCGACTACGGAGATGCAATTGGATGCAGCCACAGAACTATTGTCAGACAAGTAACGCCATGCCTTCAGTCGCCTGCCAATCTGACAAGTGAAGTCCGATACATATGTCAAACACAAGTCAAGGAATTAGTCATTCCGCCAAATGTTATGAAGATATTGGAGTCAGACTTTAATGAAAGAACCGTGGGAGGATGCTCACTTTTCACACAAAGAAGATTATTGCTTCTTTCAATTAATGAGAGGAGGAGGGAATCAAGATTCAAAGCCTGACAGTCACACTGCGAATGCCTTTGGCATTTAAAGATGGACATGCCGAGTCTGCCAGACAACAGGAAATGTGCTGTTCATCGCCTATAAGTGCCCTGAGTAAGGAGATTTGAGGAAAGACAAACAGTACCCGCAAGGATTATGTAACCTTCATGATTAAACAATGCTGACTGCGTGGAGAGTGCTGAGAAAGTTCCTGAAGAGGAAATCAACAAGAGCCATGCTTGGTACATCCCTCATCACGGGGTGTATCACCCACAAAAACCGGGCAAGATATGCGTTGTGTTCGACTGCTCAGCGAAGTTTCAAGGCATGTCATTGAACGACCATCTGCTTACTGGGCCAGAGCTGACCAATACGTTGGTAGGTGTTCTCTGTCATTTCCGCAAGGGTCAAGTAGCATAATGGGCGACATAGGAGCGCTATGTTTTCATCATTTTCACGTAAGAGCAGAAAGACCTGAAGACCTATCTACAGGTTCTTTCTGGTGGGAAGGGATTGGTGACTATCACTCCAAACCATCGTCCGTCTTTCGGATGATAGAGTGGCCCACTTGTGTGTGGGTGCAGCCTCGCACCGTGTTAGCAGTGCACAGTACGGCCTCAACAATTGCTGCACATGGGCTGCAAGGTCGCTTCAGTGAGATCATCCGCTTTTCATTGACGTACTTTTTATGTGGATTGATGGGTTTACAAGTGGGTCTACGAGAGAAGCAAAGCACTAGTGCTAGTGAATCAAGACAGTCTGCTAGTGGGCAAGCTACGCATCCAAAGTTTGTTTCTAACAGC
>OLKM01007180.1:0-12422 GCA_900291075.1 Melanogrammus aeglefinus | reverse complement strand
GCGGTGGCCCCTGGGCCGGTCTGGCCGCTCTGCTCCTGACACTTGAGTGCGCGGGTTGTTGGGGCGGGCTCTCTGGGCGGGAGGTTCCCTGGTCCTGGAATGGTTTTCCGTTGAGAATAGGATGAAGGCCGATGGACTGGAGGACTGGTTTGTGAAAGGCCTCATCATTGGAGGACCATTGGTGTCAATTGCTCCTTTGATGAACCATAGTAGCATGGAGGTTTATTCCCCCCCTGTTGAACAGCGATGGTTCTGAGCGGTTTCGATGCATTGCAATGGCTCAGGCCTTTGCCTCTCCTCGATCCACGATTGCCACCACTGAGTGCATTGGAAAGCCCGATCTGAACTCTGGAAATGGCATGCAGCTGATGTGGAACATGAGAGGCCTCCGGGTAACACTCCTCTGTCCAAGTCAGATTACGCACGGCATCTTCCTACGTGTTTGGAGAACCCGGAGGCCTGAGCACTTGTGCTTGTGCCGAATAGAGATGGCCCTGCCTCGGGCCATCGTCTCCTATGGGCGTGAAATGAGGCATTAACGTTTACAAGAACCTTGGTTTGAAGACTAAACGCTGTCTCGAGGGGCTCCCGCCCCCGAGACCGAGTGGAAGACTAATAGCTATATGCTAAAGGGCGAAAGGGGGGAAGAGGAACCTGTTTAGGTGTGGTACACTGTTTCCACTTGGAGAGACGGGGGTACGGTCTTACCACTTGATGGACCGTAGCCTCCGATGGAATGGATCAGGGGGCCGAAATCAAGGCGTACGTCATCAGACAGGATACTCTGCCTTTATCGAACGAGATTCAACGCGGTAGGTCGAGTGACTTGCATCGAGGGAACTTAAAACTTATCAATTCAGATCCGTACCGCTCGCACTGCCGGTCCTGGTAAAGGCGGTGTGGGTGTAAGGGGGTTCAGGAACCGGCGTATCGCGAAAGGGTCTGGGGTCTCGCGACGGGCTTACCTTCAGCGGTCGTGTAGGCGGTCGGGCTCGAGTCCGATAAAGGTTTCCGCACCTGATTCCCTTAGCAACCTAGCGTTTTCCTGCAACGGGGGCTGGCTTACAGTCTATGGCAGTGCATGTATTTCGTTTAGCTACTAAGGCTCTGGCATACTCTACATTCGGCCGGGCACATTGAGTGCCCTGCCAGCCGGCATTGGTGGCCAGGTTCTCCCGATTTGAAAGCGATTTGAAAACTTATGGTGTATTCACACGGGCAAGCCAGCTGTACCCCTACATAATTAACAATCAGTGGCTGATAAAAATTGCATGGGAAGATATGCCGTTTCTCGATTTTTCCTATATAGCCTATTATTCTATATTATTGAGACGAGTAGGCTATTGATATAAGAATTTCTTGAGCAGATTTCCCAAGTCATGCGCAAGTAATGACACCAGTCTGACGGATGGTTGCGCTAGAGTTGGTTGTTAGTGGGTGTCCATGATAAAAGAGGGGAATCCGGCTAAAGATTAAAAAAGCATATCATTTACTGGAAAAAAAATTAAAGTCTCTACAACCCAAACAACCACACATGACAATTTGTGCTTCTCACTATGCGTGGCACATTTTCTGCAGACGGGGTGCCTGTGGGTAACGCTGTGTTTCGAAGAGGCTAATTTGTTGGCCAGCCCGCAAAATTTACACAGAGTCCTGGGCGTTTATGACCCCAATCACCCTGTGGGGTCTCGGATGTTTCCAAATTTGAGAGGCATTTCGATGTTAAAATTTAGATTTTTCCATCACAACTCTACTCTCAAGAAGTTGGAATTGTTTCAAAACACATCCTGACCAACATCAAAAAACATATGGATGGTACCTACAAGACAACCACTATAACTACATAGAAAACCCAGTCAGCTTTTCTTTGGTGAGCAATATGAGTGTGAATATGTTACAAGGCCCACTCGGACATGCTTTCCAAAAAAAACCTGGTCTCCACAGAATCCGTGAAATGACCAAAATCTCAAATCGTGAGATCGTCTCGGAAACCGCGCCCGATTCCGTGATCATGGCCACGGACTTTGCTCCAATGCAAGTGACACTGGTATTCCGTGGCACACTGACGCTTTCTTGAAGAAACTAGTTCCATCCGGGTCGCTTTTAACTCACTGTATTGTATAAAGTATTTCGTGTCTTATGGTAACTATGTGAAGCCGAGAGTATCTAAGAAATTGTATCTAACACGCTGGAGAAAAATACCCCAGAGCTACTGTTCAAGCCCCGGGGCTTAGCCCCGAGCCTCTCAAACAGGGCTGTCAGATGTTTCTGACCATATCTGACTTCCCGCTCTGTGTTAATATCAAGTAGGCGTTGCCTATATGACGTATTTACTCCGCCCTCCTCACCCGTCCAAAAGGTGCTGCCATATGTGGCTGGAGTAGTTTAGATTTGCAGCTTGTGTGTTCGATCCCTAACTTTCCCTAGTGGCTATGTGTGGGGTAATGCAGCTGGTGTGTTCGAGTCCTGCTTCCTAGGGGCTATGTGTGGGGTAGCTTGTGTTTGAGCCTGCTTCCTAGTGGCTATGTGGGGGGCAGTTTATGTGCTTAAAATACGTAACAACACACACAGAGGTCGACCACGCCACAACGAGCGAGTCGACCATGGGGCGCTTTAATTCCAAAATCCTTGGTTGCCATCACTGAATCACCTAAATTGTCCGTGATGTTGCCACGGAATTTATTCCAATGCAAGTTAATGACACTGGTATTCCGTGGCGCACACCCAGATCCCCCGTTTCAATTGACACGAGTCGACCACGGTCGCTTAACTCATCAATCCGTGTTGCCCTCACGGAATCACTTAAATTATCTGTGATGTGTCACGGACGAATTTTGCTCCACAAGGACACTGATATTCCTGTGGCACACACACAGATCCCCGTCTGAACGAGCGAGTGTTGACCACGGGCCGTTAATTTGCAAAATCCGTGGTGGTCTCACGGAATTACGTTAAATTTGTCCGGTGATTGTGTCCACGGAATTTGCTCCAATGCAAGTTGACGACCACTGACTGTTCGTTGTTCTTTTAGAAAAAGGTACTATCGGTATTAACCTGGTCCTACCAAGACCATCGTACTTCATTTTCATTTGTACAGAATCTGAACCTGCTGAACTGCCCAATTTTGACAACGTTCACTCACTTGGAGGCGGGCTGTCTGTTGAAGTTTCAAAATTGATTGGATCTTGTCTGTTAACACTGTGCTACGGCCTCAGTGTAAGGCATAATATAGGCCAACTGACACAATATTAACAAATGAATATAAAAAACAAAACTCCAGCCTCTTTTTAGTTTAAAGTAGTATGTTAAATATTTTGAATGGAATATTTTAAGATTAGGGCTGGGACTCGATTTATAAAAAATTAATCTAATTAATTAGAGGCTTTGTAATTATATTAATCGAAATTAATCCACATTTTGAATCGCAATATAAATATTATTTGACCTGAAGAACACAGTGAGAAGTAAATTTTTTTCACATGGATTTTTATATATACCATTGAATAATGACTCTCAATACATAAGCTTAAGCCAACAAAAATAGTTTATTCTTTTGTTCAAAGTCCAACAGACCCAGTGCAGATTTTTGCCAATAAACCTTGGCCAAAACAATAAAGAGTTCAACCTAAAGTGCCAGTTGCACCACACAAACAATACAACCTGACCTGGTAATACAACATAGTTCAACTTTAAAATGTACCATTTAAAATAAATAAAAAAAAAAGTGCCAGTGACTTGACCTCAATCCATCTTCTATTCTCCCAATATCCTGATGAAAAAATAAAACATCTCTCTGTGCTTAGGCCCACTGTTTGATCAACATTATTCAGTAACAACAAGCCCGTTGGCCTCAGGGATACCTCTTATGACTACTTCTTCTATCTCTCTTTCACGCCAGTTGCTGAGACCAACTAGCCTGTTCACATTTTCAGAGCTCAAGGCCTGCCCTTTTCTTTCTTGAACTATGTGACCTGCCCAATGAGGAAAAGTCTTTTGCAAGGGCAGCAGGCAGTGGCAGGGCTGCCAAGATTATCTTGCGGACCAGCGGGCAGAAAGCTGGTGGATGGGCTCCCTCATGAGTGGAACCACCACTGCAGTGGGCAGTCTGTCTCACTGATGGTGGGCTCTGCCTGTATAGCGGGTCAGAGCCCCGTTGGGCCCTCTCTTCATCCTCATCCTCGTGATTCCGAGTCTGAATTGTTAGATATTTCAGCTTATATTCTAAAACTGTTCCGGACAGAGACTCGTGCGTTGTGTATTTTCAGTTCGTAGTAGTAATTCTTGAAGTCGAAATCAAAACAGCTTGACAGGTTGGAGTAGAGGTTGTGAATAGATGGTTTATTCCAGGATGTTACAGCGAGATACAGAGCTTAGGTGGAATAATCTATAGTGGACCCGGTGGGTGGCTGATGACTTGTTCCTATGGCTGTCGAAACCTCTCTACTCGTCGAACCAAAGGGTTGGGGCGCGAGTAATAATACAAAAAAGGGGATAGATGAATTAACACGTTGAACAAGCACGACACTCTCAAGCCTTTGATAAAGGGTATCTGGCCCTGGCTATGTCCCGGAGGGCCAGGTTGGTTCGACCTACCCTCTGAACACATTAACATATGGCAGAAATGTTGGGGATAACACCTTTGTATCCAGTATGAGAGGCCCTGGCCTGTTCCTAGACTAGGAAAGTTGTGAACAATAAGAGAGACACTAAAAATACACCCAACATTCTACATATCCTTCCTCCCTCTTGATCATAACTAAACATAGTTTAAAAGATCACCAAACAAAAAGAGAATTCAGTGTATTTTCTGGTGACCCATTAATAATTTAACTAAATCAATGTGAAAGAAAGCATAAAAGGCAAAAACAAGTAAATTCAAATATCATACTCAAGTAAACCAGGTGTAGGCCACTACTAATAAAGAAAGAAATAACAAAACTCATTTAGGTCTTACACATGATTAAACCAAAACAGATCAAATTTTTTAAAGAATCAAGAAGGTCAACTGTCCAGGCCCCTCCCTCTGCTTGGCACGTGAAGCTCACCATTGTAACATTCATGACTCAGTTGGTTTTTGGAGTAGCAGTTGCAACAGAGTCTTTTTTTCAAGTTGAATGGATGGCCACGCAGGTGATGATGGGGGATGAGCGATGTCAGGACGAACGCTCCTGGGCAAAGAATAAAGTGCAGAATCAGTCATTGGGGAGGCATTGTCACAGCCTTCCAACAGTAATAATAATCTCAACTATGGTTTGTAATTTGTCTTAATGATTCGATAAAACAATGAAAAATGATCAAACAAAAAATGAATCGCTTGAATTCGAAAATGGTTATCATCAGTAATCAGTAATCAGTAATCAGTCATCCTAGTTCTCATTTACAATAAACCTTGTGTGAATGAATGAATGATTGAACCTTTTGTTCAAAAATAAAACAAAAACAAACATAAAAGTTCTATTAAAGCTGAGCAAGTTGGTGTCAGAAGGAACCAACATGAATTCTTAGAGAGGTGGGTGACAAAAGTCCTAGCCTCTTTCGAACAACTACACCTCTCCGTAAAAATAAAGGAATGAAAATATAACAAACACTCAAAGAAATAAAGAAATGAAATATACAAAACACTCTCAAACATTCTCTCTACTCCTTCATCACCATTATCAGTTCAATCTGTGGTGCGAGTTTCTTCACAACTCTGCGACTGTAATTTCTTCCACTAGTTTCCTTCATTTTGTCTGAGCGGTCTTTCGTTCCCTGGTTTTCTCGTTTGGGGCGCTACGGTCGCTACCCCTTTCGAGGGGCTTCCACATTCTCTTTGCCAGTGTCCACTTTGTCCACAGTTTTGTTGGCATGGTCGAAGTCTTTTTCTGTCTGTCTGGCGGTGGAGGAATCGTTCTCTATTTCTGCTGGCTGGGGGAATCTTTCTCGTTCCCTTGCCATTCCCTTCTCCTCAGTCCGCCCAGGAATCGAATCCTGACTTCTTCATCTCGATCCACCTTTTCTCGAATTCCTTGATCTCTGCCATTGTGCTGCTTCGGTTGTCCCCAGCCGGGAAACCTTGTCTTTACTCCCCTTCGGATCTCCGCAGTATCCTGCTGGAGGTACATGGTCTTCAAAAGGCAAGTCCTGTGACTGGTCTCATGGTGTCCATATCATATTCAGTTTGGCCTGAGTGCAGCAAATAACATTTCGAAGAAGCGCTCGTTTGAACTGGTCCAGACTCTCTTCTTCCTCTTCTGCAAACAACGTGTGATTGTTGTCCAGTTGACCCTGTGCCTTGGAGTGCTTTTGGATCCACGCCTTTATGGCCTCCCATCCCTTCTCTTGGGTCTCATTCCGTCTTCTCCAAGGGCATCTTCCACCTTCGTAATCGAATCTGGATGCGCTCAGTGCTGCTCAGCTTGTGTTTGAACAAATATAGCAAGCCCATCGTTAGGGGGTGGAGTTCGTACAGAAGCATCAGTTGTTTCAGTTTCATCCATGTGTTGTAGGCGCTGCTCTCTTTGGGTGGTCGAGTCTGCTCTGCCAGTATTTTTTGATGTTCTTCCGGTGTCTTCGGACTGGATCGGTTCATAGAGGATTGTGTCGTCCCTCAGCGCTTTCTATCTTCTTCAAGGGCCTGAGGGTTAGCATAGTCAGGTGGGCAGTTGGATTTCCCTTCCGTGGCACGTGGGGGTACTGCAGTATGACCGGTGTATACTCGCCTATTAAAGCTGTTTGACGGTCTGGGAGAACACTGTGTTCTGACTCCTGTGAACCACCCAGTTGGGCGACGATGGGCTGCATCTGGAAGATGTATTTCCCATCTGGGGCCACACGATGGCAGTGTGGGCGTACATGCGACCATAGACTCCCAAAACTCTCCTCCTCCGTTGCCTTGGTCACCCCCCCTTGGGGGCCCTGAGTCGAGGGGCGGGGGCCGCTATCAGTCCTTCTCTGACTAGCACTTGGGTGTAGGTCTTTCTCTCCCAAGTCAATTCATCCTTTAACAAACGAATTTCATCGGCAAGCAGTTTGATTTTGCTCTCTTGTGTCTTTTCCAGAGCATCTTCATAGTGAGGTAATTGTTCGTCTTTTCCAATTCATCCTTCTCTTTTTGTTGCTGACAATGCTTGATAAAGTAGCGCTTTACACTGAGACAAACCCCAACTGGTTCACTTCGTCTAGTCTTTTCTTGACCCAGTCTTTTGAAAAACCTTCCAGATCGGATTCCTTTGGCCAGCGTTTTAGTTTGGGGGTCCATCGTTATTCTCATAAAAACAACATTAGCCACAAACAAACTCTAGCGATTCATGTACACCTCACCAGTGAATTCAATTACAAATACGGTTTTCACTCCTTGTCCAACAAGTCGTAAAACAAAAGCCCTGAGCAAACCAGACGTCTTAAGTTATATTCAGGACACGTATCAACATTTGACAAACTAGCAAAGATGAACAAATCACTTGAATGACCATGCTATTACAATATTCTAGGACTCAATCCCAGCTCAAAGGCCGTATTCAAAACAACATATTATTCTAGGACTCAAACCCAGACCAAAGGCCTTAATCAATATTCTAGGACTCAATCCCAGCTCAAACAAACAATATTCTAGGACTCAAACCCAGACCAAAGGCCTTAATCAATATTCTAGGACTCAATCCCAGCTCAAAGGCCGTATTCAACAAACAATATTCTAGGACTCAAACCCAGACCAGAGGCCTTAATTCAAAAACAAACATATTCTATAGGACTCAAACCCAGACCCAAGGCCTTAATCAATATTTCTAGAGACTCAATCCCAGCTCAAACAAACAATATTCTAGGACTCAAACCCAGACCAAAGGCCTTAACAACATATTCTAGGACTCAAACCCAGACCAAAGGCCTTAATCAATATTCTAGGACTCAATCCCAGCTCAAAGGCCGTATTCAACAATTCTAGGACTCAAACCCAGACCAAAGGAACAATATTCTAGGACTCAAACCCAGACCAGAGGCCTTATTCAAAACAACATATTCTAGGACTCAATCCCAGACCAAAGGCCTTAATCAATATTCTAGGACTCAATCCCAGCTCAAACAAACAATATTCTAAGGACTCAAACCCAGACCAAAGGGCTCTTAACAACATATTCTAGGACTCAAACCCAGACCAAAGGGCTGTATTCAACAATTGTAGGGACTCAAACCCGAGACCAAAGGAACAATCAATAGTTTCATATGGCGTATATTCAGTGATTTATTACACAAACTCTTAATCACTTAATACAGGTCCTCACTTCGTCAAGCTCTTAATGACACAACTTTCATTACTCAGCAAATGTAGTGCAGCCTAATAGTTAAAACAAAATTAATAATATCACAGTTATGTGTGTGTAGATTATTTTTAAGGATTACTTTCTTGTTCTTTTCTTCTTGGTCGAGAGTGTGGAATGAGATTCAGTCACCGTTGATTCCCACGTGTTGCATAGAGATGCGCTGGTTCAGCCCGCGTTGGTGGATGGCGGGTCCCTCCGGCAGGGCAGGGCGTTGAGACGTCCTCCCAGGCAGGGCGTGCGCTCTTCTCGGTCACAGGGGCAATCTTCAGAGGCAATCGTCTTCTCACTCCTCTCTCTTCAAGACGGTGTCACGGCACCAAATGTTAGATTTCAGCTTATTTCTAAACTGTTCGGACAGACTCTGCGTTGTTGTATTTTCAGTCGTAGTAGTAAATTCTTGAAGTCGAAATTCAAAACAGCTTGACAGGTTGGAGTAGAGGGTTGAATAGAGATGGTTTATTCCAGGATGTACAAGCGAGATACAGACTTTAGGTTGAATAATCTATAGTGGACACCGGTTGGTCGATGACTTGTTCCTTGGCTGTCGAAAACCCTCTACTACTCGTCGGAACCAAAGGGTTGGGGCGAGTATAATAACAAAAAGGGGATAGATGAATAAACACGTGAACAGAACGCACTCTCAGCCTTGATAAGGTATCTGGCCCTGGCTTATGTCCCGGAGGGCCAGGTTGGTTCGACCTACCCTGACACATAACAATGGCAGAATGTTGGGGATAACACCTTGTATCAGTATGAGAGGCCCTGGCCTGTTCCTAGACTAGAAATGTGAACAATAAGAGAGACACTAAAATACACCAACATTCTACAGAATTAAACAGCAGGAGGATCCTCTTCCTTGCTGGCTCCTCTGTGGGTTCTGGAGTGGCTCTGTCTGGTTCTTTTCGCAGCAGTGCCTCAATGCTGGTCCACACCTCTCCTCGCTCTCCTCTTGGTAGACACTTTAGGTCCTTAGAATTAGAATCAGAATCAGGTTTATTGTCACATCACAGATTTACAGAGTAAAAAGATGGGTGAAATTCATTTTCATACATGGTTCCCATAGAAAGAAAGAGGGGGAGGGAAGAAGAGGGGGGGGGGCAGGGTAAGGGGGTCAAAAAGAAAAACAGAGAAAAGAAAAACAAAGAAGACCATTACACATGTTACCTTAAAGCGTGAGTCGAGTGCTGTAGCCACCCTGAGCCATCCATGGTTGAGTGTATCTTGGCGTTCAGACAGGTCCTTTTTTAAGGCACCCCTTGAACCTCACCCACATAGGCTGGGTCGTCATCTGAGACTTTCATGGTGTGGGTTCAGGTGGCTGAGAGCAGGTAACACAACAGAGCATGAGACAATAAGTCTCACCCCCCAGAAGCTCATCAGTCACATATCTGCCAGAGGAAAGTTTTAGGAAAGTGATTAATTATTGTGTGCCAATTAATAGTAGCAAACTTTATACTATATCAGTCATAATGATATTGATATTCAGTACAATACATTTAAAAACAGTTGGTGGGTTTTTACCTGCATGGTTTAAGGAGGGTCCTCTAGTGTCTCTGCAGTCTGTCCCACTCTGCTGTAGTTAAACATGGTGAGCGTTTGTTGCTTCTGTTTTGGCTTAGAGTAACCTTCACCAGCCTCTTGGTGCTTTTAGCAGACGAGAGATCATAAAACAGTGTTGAATTCCACCTTGTGGAAACATCCTGTATCAGTGGCTTCTTTGTCTTGTTTCTAGTCGTGCGTTGCTCCCTTGTGCAGTTCGTTCTTGTGTTTGAGGGGCTATGTTTTAAAATGCCCCACTATTTTACGACATCTTGCCAATGTGGCTGTGAACCCGCTGTCCAGCAAGGCAAACTGTGTGATGGTCCTCTGCAAACACGTGAGCAACACACGGCATGTGCTGGAATGTGAGCTGTCTCACTTTGCAGCGACCATTGGTTCGGGCACTGTCTGTTCCGATTGTGGTGACTTTTTGTGTGATTTCCCAGGCCTCTACCACAGACTCAATCTTCTGCCACGTTTTCAGCAAAGTGCCTAGTGGTGGTCTTCTGCATGGTTAAGGCAAATGAGGGAAGACGCCACTTCATTTCAATAAAGTGTGCCGTCACACGATATAATATTGAATTGCTTACCGGAGGTCCAATGATCCCCAGTCAGGGCAACCCACTCGGTCGTTCTCTCCCACAATAAATCCTCCTTTTCTTCCTTTTCATTGTCATAAAGCTGCTGGACTCTTTTTTTGTTACTGTCTTTCTGCATCGCAGCTCGTATGTTGTGTCAGACGACGCAATCTGCAAGTACCCTTTTGCAGGCCCTTATCTTCTACCACTCCAAGTGGTCTACAGTCGGATTGCAACCCCAGTGAGCCAGGGGTGTTGGTTATTTTTTCAGACGTGGACTTAGTTACCCTCGTCCTCAAAACCAGTTCAACTTGGTGGAGTGTGGGTTGCGTGTGGGTTGTGTACCGGTACCCGGAATCAGGCTAGCGTCCACGCTAGCAGCTATATGTTTGGCACTGAGGGTGATACTTCAGGCTCGATGTGCTGCGGTGATATGCAAATTCCTTGTGGCAATAGCTTGCACACAACCTTGGCTCTTATCGACCGCTTCCATCTGTTCGTCTTTTGAAAGAAAATTTCCCAACCACGGGGCCAACCAACGCGGTCACATCAGCTTCTTCCATGTTTACTCTGCCACTGTGGTTTGTTGTTGTCTGAACCGAACTCATGCGCGTTAGTTGGTGCTCCAGTACAATCGGTCCGTGAGAAACGTTCCGCGGTGCAAAAATAAATACGATTAAAATGCGTCAATTTTTTTAACACGCTAACTTTTGTGTAATTAATTAATCTTAATTAACGCGTTAAAGTCCCGGCCCTAGTTAAGATATGTCCTCAGTTTATGTGATGTGTTTCTACATTTGTATGTACTGATGGAAATGTATATATGCTTGTGCCACTGGGAGGCGCTATGGCGCAGCATCTAAGTCAACATAGTTTATTGTTCCGGCTGAGATGCTGTAGTCGAGCGCGGGAAGATAGCAGCGTGACCGTGAGCATGATGTGTCCGCTGCAGTTGTTCAATAAATATGCCGAAGGCTAAAGAAGACTGGACTTTATTCCATATGCAACGTTAGCTGCAACAGTAACACAACTCAACAGGTTATGGGCCCAGGAGTCGTTCGGAAGATAAGTATACCACCGACTAGAAAGTCGCAACCGCAACGGACTGCGTGCTAACGGGACTGCTAACTAAGAAAGCTAGCAAGCTAACATGGCGGAACAACGAAGGAGATTGTCTCGACTGACGTTCGACGGAGATGAGACCAAGTATGAGCTTTGGGAGACCAAAATGTTGGGACACTTTCATTTATCAGGGCTAAAGGATACTGTGTTAAGAGAACCGAGGACAGAAATTGAGATAGCAGCAGATACAAAGAAAAATGCTGACGCTTATGCGGAGTTGATTTTGCTGTTAGATGACAAAAGCCTCTCATTAGTTATGAGGGATGCGCCTGATAATGGAAGAAAGGCTCTGCAAATATTGAGAGAGTATTATGCGGGGAGGGGAAAGCCCCGTATAATAAACTTGTACACCACGTTGACATCGCTACAGAAGGCTAACGATGAAAGTGTAATGGACTATATCATCAGAGCTGAAACCGCCATCACAGCACTGCGGAACGCGGGAGAAACGTTGGGAGACAGCCTGCTAGTTGCTATGGCTTTAAAAGGATTGCCTGAGAGTTTCAAGCCATTCGCAATACATGTGGCACATACAGACGATAACATCACGTTTGCAGATTTCAAGACTAAACTGCGTAGTTTTGAAGAGACAGAAGATAAAAGCAGCCGACTCCAACAATAGTGTGATGAAAACACAAGGGAAAACCGGATGGCGGCCAACCAAGACGAGCGCGCGTGGCTGGAACAAAGACGACTCAGAGATGGTGTGCTTCAAGTGTGGCACCACAGAGCGAAAGCGTGTCGACAGAAGACATGGTGCAGTTTTTGCAGAAGTGACACACACAAAGACGCCACATGCAGGCGTAAGGACAAGGACAGTAAAGACAAAAAGGATGGTGTGAGTAAAGTTTCAGAAGACGCTGAGGAGGACTACATTTTCCAG
>OLKM01007179.1:0-12423 GCA_900291075.1 Melanogrammus aeglefinus | reverse complement strand
GAGAGGGAGCGAGAAGAGAGAGACGAGAGAGAGAGAGATAGAGGAAGGGTGGTTTCGATCCGGCCATTTGGTGTGGTTGGTCTCCAAACCTGAGAGAGGATGCTGCAGCGTCAGTCCTTTAGCAGCCAGTTGATTGGTGAGCCGCTACATGAATGAGAGAAGTGTCTAACAAATCGCTTCTGCTCCATGGTAATTGGATTACATTGGCGCTCGCCTCCCACCGGCCACAGTTGGCAGGAGGCCTTGACCTGTGTGTGGCCACGTGCCTGCACACACACCACACATTACACTCACACATGCACGCCTGTCTATGTGTGGTGATGTGTCTGAAGCACCTGACCAGAAGCTGGAGTATGTTCGAAAGCACGACTCTCATCAGGGCATATATACCTCCAGTAGCGCGATCGACCTAATCCATAACATCCTTGAAATAGCAGAGGCCTTGTGTACATGTAATACGATATTTACGTACATTTTCCGATACCATTATGAACGTTACAGTCTAGTCGTGTAACATTCACATTCATATCTAAGCTCATAGGTGTTTTAAAAAGAAAAGAATAGAACATATACTGTGTGTATTTGGTCTACACATGCTATGTAGTAGTTTTATACAGACTAATTACTTAGCATGTGTAAAATGTGTGTGGAGGAGGGTGCATGTGTTTGCCTGCATGTGTGTTTGTGTGTGTGTGTGTGTGTGTGTGTGTGTGTGTGTGTCGTGTGTGTGTGTCGTGGATGTGTGTTGTGGTGTGTGTGTGTGTGTGTGTGTGTGTGTGTGTGTGTGTGTGTGTGTGTGTGTGTGTGTGTGTGTGTGTGTCTGCTGAGTGACAGTAGTCTATTGACCCCCTATTGAGCGGGTTGTCCCACTCTAAAGTGACTATGCAATAATTTCAATGCAAATGAGCAAGCCCATTGTCCGAGCCTGTGACTCTTGTGTCTGCTCACAGCTTTGACTGATCACTTCTTGACACCCTCAATGTGGCCTCAATCTGTGTGTGTGCGTGTGTGTGTGTGCACGGCGACATTATCATTAGTGGTGGGTGGGCCAGTTTTATTATGAGCAGCTGAGTATATTATTAAGCAACAACCCAACAAGCACACACACAAATACAATCACACACACTCACACACACACCCACACCCACACACACACACACACACACACACACACACACACACAGACAGACAGACAGACAGACAGACAGACAGACAGACAGACAGACAGACAGACAGACAGACAGACAGACAGACAGACAGACAGACAGACAGACAGACAGACAGACAGACAGACACACACGCACGCACGCACGCACACACACACACACACACACACACACACACACACACACACGCACAACACAAATTTGGCGAAGTGAGGTTAGATTGTATTGGCTTAAACAAGCCCTGCCCCAAACAATACACACATAGACTTTATAATAATCTGATTAAGACATTATGTGGTTCAACATGACAGAAGGAAATAGGCAGAAACTGTTCCTTCACCCACCCACACACACACAGAAGCATGCATACAGTATTCATGTATGCTTCAGCGGTTTAAGCATCCTAATCTTTATATAAGTTAAACAGGGTAATATTTTATATATTTTTATATCGGAGTTACTTATTGGTTTAGTTCATTTTGATTGTACAATAAAATCTGCCTAACCTTTTGCAATTAAACCAGATAGGTGTGAAACGGCTGTTACGGATTGATTAATATTGATTCCTTTTTTCTGTGTGTGTGTCGCAAACGCATGACCCATGTGCTAGCATTTGAACTCTCCATTCATTTCCAATCAGTGTTTCTGTTTTAGAAATATAAGACCCCCCTGGAGGCTTACATTATATGCTCACACACACACACACAGACACACAGACGCACAGACACACGCACGCACGCATGCACGCACATACACACACACACACACACAAATACACGCGCATACACACAAAAACAGACGCACTCACACACACATGCATACATGACTCAAAGTATAAACCTTCAGCCAATCATTAAGCCATATCTAATCCACAAAATGTGTGTGTGTGTGATGTGTGTGTGTGTGTGTGTGTTGTTTGTGAGTGTGTATGAATGTGTTATATGATATGCATGTATTACATGCCACATTGGAGAACGCCAATCTTTCCAACACTATATCTGAAACACACATACACAGACACACACACACACGCACGCAGTGTCACACACAGACTAACACCCACACACACACACGCACACACTCAGTGTCACACACCACACGCCCATGCAGGCTGTCTGCCTACATAACCTAATGGCAGCATTTCACGGGGGTGACAGCGAGCGGCGTGTGTGTGTGTCTGCCCGCGCAGTATGGCTGTTAGGATAATAATGAGAACAAATGAGAGCCATCCATTTCCTGCCTGGCTGCTGATTGGCCCTGATGGCCAATATGGCGCCCGGCAATCCATCTTGCGGCCCCTCCTCCTAAACGACCCACCGGCGACCTGCTGTGGGTGCTGTGCTGCGTACCCCCCACCCCCACCTCCACCCCACCCACAGTCCCCCCCACCCCCGACCCCCAGCCTAGCATCGCAGCACTTAAGACTAAGGATCCGTGACCTAGGGGAGTGTGTGTGTGTGTTTGTGTTTGTATGTTTATGTGAGATGTGTCCGTATTTGTGTTTGTGTGTCTGAGAATGTGTGTGTGTGTGTGTGTGTGTGTGTGTGTGTGTGTGTGTGTGTGTGTGTGTGTGTGTGTGTGTGTGTGTGTGTGTGTGTGTGTTTCTGAGAGATGTGTGTGTGTGTGTGTGTGTGTGTGTGTGTTGTGTGTGTGTGTGTGTGTGTGTGTGTGTGTGTGTGTGTGTGTGTTGTGTGTGTGTGTGTGTGTGTGTGTGTGTGTGTGTGTGTGTGTGTGTGTGTGTGTGTGTTTGTGTATGTGCGTGTGTGTGTCTGAATGAGCGTGTGGAGTAGAGTGTATTGCAGTGGTTTCACTATAACATTCCTTAACTTATTATTATTTTCTTTCCCAGGCAAGGGGGCAAAGATTAGCAGGAATCTGTTTGAAGTCTTGCTGGTATACTGCCGCAACAGCTGTTATAACGACTGCACTTACTTCTCTTGCTGTTAACCCAACGGATACTAACTTACCAAAACTACTATTAATAGTATTACAACTTTCCGCTGCACTATGGCACTCTTGGTTCTAACAAATGGATTCAGGTTTATTTGTTATGATGTTATAATATCTCATTATTTTTCTCACTTATCTAGATGACCCTGAACCTTCTTCCCATCATGTCTTCTTTTTTTAATCACTTTAATATCTTACTACTGTCCTGTACATTCTGCTGAGACACCCAAATGACTTTTAATTAATAAATTACAGGTTTTTTTTAATGTTTTCTAATCCTCTGACCTTAGCATCTTTCCTCTTGTCTTGTATTAACTTATCATATTTTAGCTCATTTCAGCAGTTTATGTATAACTCAACCTAAAGCTGCTATCCAAATGAACTCCTCCGAGGTGTGAGTCAAGTGAGTCACGAGGGGTCACACAACATGGCCACCAGAGGGCCTCCCTGACCCAAAGCACTCTCTCTCTCTAGCTCTGTCTCTCTCTCTCTCTCTCTCTACATCCCACCCTCTCTCTCTCTTGCCTCTTTCTCACACACACACACACACACACACACACACACACACACACACACCACACCACACACACACAACACACACACACACACCACACACACACACACACACACACACACTGTGGTTTCCCGCCCCTTAAACCTCGGTCCGGATGGACCCGAGGTGTCATCCTGGACGGCAAATACTACCGTCATCCACCAGCCGGCGACGGAGAGCACCCGTTGAACCCCAATCAGCGAGATGGGAGACACCTGGCTGGACAGCCAGGAAGACACTATAAAAGACACTCTGGAGCAGACAGCTGGGGGAGAAGCTAGTGCTCTGGTCCCTGAGCGACTAGAGACCCACGGAGACCCACGGAGACCCACGGAGACCCACGGAGACCCACGGAGACCCACGGAGACCCACGGAGACCCACGGAGACCCTAGAGACCCCTGTTTTAATATTTAAGATGAATGCAATAAATGCAGAGTGCGGCTTAACCCTCGTTTAACGTGATTCGTACGTGGAACCCGGCGCATTGGTAAGAGGGTTGCCACACACACACACACACACTCTTCATGGTTGCTTCAATGCAGAACAAGCCTGGCATTTTTCAGCCTATAGTGCGACCCTAATGTTCCAAAATATTTACATGGGATTGTGTGTCTGTGTTGTGTGTCTGTGTGTGTCTGCACTTGCACTCGCCTCTCAACACCAGAGGAAGCCATCGCTCTCCAGTGACTCCCAGACAAGCAGCTGTGCAGCTCCATGTGCCAAGCCTGAGACAGAGACAGCTCTCTGGGTAGATTCACCCTGGTGGTGGGCCCATCAGACCACCACAGACGGTTTGTGCGGGGGGGGGGGGGGAGATGGATGTGGTGGGGGAGTGGGATGGATGAGGGGAATGGTTTGGGATTATGAAGTATGGAGGGAGACTGGGTGAGAAGGTAGAGCGAGGAGGGGGGGGGGGGGGGTGGGGAGGGGCTAGATGGATGAGGGAGGCAGGAGGAGGATGGATGATCCAGGGATTGACAGATAATGAAGAGCAAATGTATTTAATCACTATAAAATATGCCCTCACTTGTCTGGCAGGGGTAAGACAGTCTAGCAGCTTTAGGATCTTTGAACGCCAGCTGAAAGGTTCTTTGGTTCGACGCCTCATGACCTCAGCCCACTTGTACTCGTCCTTGAGCAAGAGGCTCCAACCCCTATGCATACTATTTAAAGGTGCAGTGTGTAGTTTCTCATGGCATCTAGCGGAATAGACAGTTTGTTTTAATTTATGTATAACCCCGTGAAAATAACAATCATTGTGCCAATTGTGCCCTTCATATCTACACCGGGAGCCGGTCCTCTTTCACGGAGCCTGCCTTGTTGCACGGCCATATTTCTACAGTAGCCCAGAATGGACAAACGCTACTACAATGCGGAACAATTAACAGTCATAGTTGCTTTCTTACCTGTAAGCTATATAACCTCATCACTTGACGCTTGATTTTTTCCATAGAAGACGACCTCCTTTTGGAAGTACCAACTGGCACCTTACAGGCCAGTACAGGCCGCGGTAGCTTCTCTACGTCGTTGGAAAGGGGTGCGGGAGACGGAGGCGGGTTGCAGTTGGATACAATCTGCAACCGCACCCCTAGGTGCCACTAAATCCCTCAGGTATTACCGAAGTCGATTTGAATAAAGGGGCCTGCCAAAAATGGAAAAGGACGAAACAAGGTTGCATACACTTTGATTGACAACATGAGGACTCATGTATAATTGAATTAAGTTTTCTTGATTTAGATCTTAATTCACAGCACATGCCCCTCTCTCCTGAGCTCTGAGCGGGTAAGAACGTGACCCATCTGATCTCATTGGTTAGGAAGCAACAGGAGGCATGGGATTGGGAGAATGTTGGTGTATTTTAGTGTCTCTCTTATTGTTCACATTTCTAGTCTAGGAACAGGCCAGGGCCTCTCATACTGATACAAGGTGTTATCCCCAACATTCTGCCATTGTTATGTGTCAGGGTAGGTCGAACCAACCTGGCCCTCCAGGACATAGCCAGGGCCAGATACCTTATCAAGGCTGAGAGTGCGTCTGTTCACGTGTTATTCATCTATCCCCTTTTTGTATTATACTCGCCCCAACCCTTTGGTTCGATGAGTAGAGGGTTTCGACAGCCAAGGAACAAGTCATCGACCACCTGGTCCACTTATAGATTATTCAACCTTAAGTCTGTATCTTCGCTGTACATCCTGGAATAAACCCCATCTATTCAACTCTCTACTCCAACCTGTCAAGCTGTTTTGATTTCAACTTCAAGAATTACTACAATCACTGAAAATACACAACGCAGAGTCTGTCCGAACAGTTTAGAAATAAGCTGAAATCTAACATTTGGTGCCGTGACCCGTCTTGAAGAGAGAGGAGTGAGAAGACGATTGCCTCTGAAGATTGCCCTGTGACAGAGAAGAGCGCGCGCCCTGCCTGGGAGGACGTCTCAACGCCTGCCCTGCCGAGGGACCCGCATCCACAACCGCGGGCTGAACCAGCGCATCTCTATGCACCACGTGGAATCAACGGTGACTGAATCTTATTCCACACTCTCGACCAAGAGAAAAGAACAAGAAAGTAATCTTAAAATAATCTACACACACATAACTGTGATTATTATTATTTGTTTTACTATTAGGCTGCACTACATTTGCTGAGTAATGAAGTTGTGTCATTAAGAGCTTGACGAAGTGAGGACCTGCATTAGTGATTAAGAGTTTGTGTAATCACTGCATATACGCCATATGAAACTATTGTTTGTTCCTTTGGTCTGGGTTTGAGTCCTGGAATTGTTGAATACGGCCTTTGGTCTGGGTTTGAGTCCTGGAATTGTTGAATACGGCCTTTGGTCTGGGTTTGAGTCCTGGAATATGTTGTTTGAGGCTTTGGTCTGGGTTTGAGTCCTGGAATTGTTGAATATTGATTAAGGCCTTTGGTCTGGGTTTGAGTCCTGGAATTGTTGAATACGGCCTTTGGTCTGGGTTTGAGTCCTGGAATATGTTGATTAAGGCCTTTGGTCTGGGTTTGAGTCCTGGAATATTGTAATAGCATGTCATTCAAGTGATTTGTTCATCTTTGCTAGTTTGTCAATGTTGATACGTGTCCTGAATATAACTTAAGACGTCTGGTTTGCTCAGGGCTTTTGTTTTACGACTTGTTGGACAAGGAGTGAAACCGTATTTGTATTGAATTCACTGGTAGGGTTACATGAATCGCTAGAGTTTTTGTATGCTCTGGAAAAGACAAGAGAGCAAATCAAACTGACTTGCCGAATGAAATTCGTTTGTTAAAGGATGAATTGACTCGGGAGAGAGAGACCTACACCAGACGCTAGTCAAGAGAAGGACTGATAGCGGTCCTGCACCCCCTTCGACTCAGGGCCGCCAAGGGGGGGGTGACCAAGGGCAACGGAGGAGGAGTTTTGGGAGTCTATGGTCGCATGTGTACCCCACACTGCCATTGTGTGGCCCAGATGGGGAATACATCTTCCCGATGCAGCCATCGTCGCCACCTGGTGGTTTACAGGAGTCAAGACACAGTGTTCTCCCAGCCGTCAACAGCTTTGTAGGCGAGTTACCCGGTCATCTGGCAGTACCCCCCACGTGCCACGGAAGGGAAATCCATCTGCCCCACCTGACTATGTGCTAACCTCAGGCCCTTGAAGAAGATAGAAAGCGCTGAGGGGACGCACAATCCTCTATGAACCCTCCCAGCCCGAAGAACAACATCGAAAAAATGGAGTGCGGAGATCGACCCACCCAAACAGAGCAGGCCTACAGCCATGGATGAAACTGAAACAACTGATGCTTCTGTACGAACTCCACCCCTACGATGGGCTTGCTATATTGTTCAAACACCTGAGCAGCACTGAGCGCATCCAGATTCGATACGAGGTTGAAGAGGCCCTTGGAGAAGACGGAATGAGACCAGAGAAGGGATGGGAGGCCATAAAGGCGTGGATCCAAAAGCACTCCAAGGCACAGGTCAACTGGACAACAATCACACGTTGTTTGCAGAAGGAAGACGAGAGTCTGGACCAGTTCAACGAGCGCTTCTTCGAATGTTATTTGCTGCACTCAGGCCAAACTGAATATGATATGGACACCATCGACCGGTCACAGGACTTGCCTTTGAAGACCATGTATCTCCAGCAGGTACTGCCGGAGATCCGAAGGGGAGTAAAGACAAGGTTTTCCCGGCTGGGACAACCGAAGAGCAGCACAATGGCAGAGATCAAGGAATTCGGAGAAGAAGAGTGTGGATCGAGATGAAGAAGTCAGGATTCGATTCCTGGCGGGACGAGTGAGAAGGGAATGGCAAGGGGAACGAGAAAGATACCCCCAGCCCAAACAGAAATACGAGAACGATTCCTCCCGCCAGACAGACAGAAAGAAACTTCGACCAATGCCACAACTGTGGACAAAGTGGACACTGGCAAAGAGAATGTGAAGCCCCTCGAAAGGGGTTACCGTGTGAGCGCGCCCCAACGAGAAACCCAGGGAACGAAAAACCGCTCAGACAAAATGAAGGAACTATGGAAGAAATTGTACAGTCGCAGAGTGGTGAAGAAACTCAGCCGCATATACGATTCAATGACGGAAACCAACAATAACCATGGAACCAGTGAAGTCAGTGGAGTCCTCCAGGTGTCCAAGCAATATCCACTCAAACAGAGCTGCCGTGGATGGACCTGAGACCAATCATAAAAGACTTGAATGACCAGGGAAATCATCTACAAGACTCAATCAATCAAACCCATGAGGGGCCATTACCAAATTCTATTAGTTACTCGATCCGCTGTTCGTGTAGCTAAGAAGACGAAGTGGATACATTGCAAGGCCACTGCAAATTAGTTGATTCACCAACTTGGAATGACGCTCGTTAGATTTGGCATGCCATGCAAATTGACTGATATGGGGTGAAGAGTAGGGAGTGTTTGAGTGTTTGTTTATTTTCATTTCTTTTATTTGTTGAGTGTTTGTTTATTTTCTTTCCTTTATTTTTACGAGAGGTTAGGTTTTTCGAAAGATGCTAGGACTTTTGTCACACACTCTCTAAGTTCATGTTGGTTCCTTCTTGACACAAACTGCTTCAGCTTTAGAACTTTTTTGTTTGTTTTGTTTTATTTTTGAACAAAGGTTCAATCATTCATTCATTCACACAAGGTTTATTGAGAACTATGATGACTGATTACTGATTACTGATATAACCATTTTTTCGAATCAAGCGATTAATTTTTTGTATGATCATTTTTCATTGTTTATCGAATCATTAAGACAATTACAAACCATAGTTGATTATTATTACTGTTGGAGGCTGTGACAATGCCTCCCCCATGACTGATTCTGCACTTTTTCTTTGCCCAGGAGTGTTCGTCCTGACATCCTCATCCCCCATCACACCTGCGGTGGCCATCCATCAACTTGAAAAGAACTCTGTTGCAACTGCTACTCAAAACCAACTTTGTTTTTGTTGTTACAATGTTACAATGGTGGAGCTTCACTGCCAAGCAGAGGGAGGGGCCTGGACAATTGACCTTCTTGATTCTTTAAAATTTTTATCTGTTTTGGTTAATCATGTGTAACCTAATGAGTTTGTTATTTTCTTTATTATAGTGGCCTACACCTGGTTTACTTGTGTATGATTTGAATTTACTTGTTTTTTGCCTTTTATGCTTTCTTTCATTGATTTAGTTAATTATTAATGGGTCACCAGAAAATACACTGAATTTCTCTTTGTTGGTGATCTTTAAACTATGTTTAGTATGATCAAGAGGGAGGAATGTAGGAATGTTGGTGTATTTTAGTGTCTCTCTTATTGTTCACAATTTTCTAGTCTAGGAACAGGGGCCAGGGGCCTCTCATACTGAATACAAGGTGTTATCCCCCAACATTCTTGCCATTGTTATGTGTCAGGGTAGGTCGAAACCAACCTGGCCCTCCCGGGCACATAGCCAGGGCCAGATACCTTATCAAGGAGAGTGCGTCTGTTCACGTGTTATTCATCTATCCCCTTTTTGTATTATACTCGCCTCCACCCCTTTGGTTCGACGAGTAGAGGGTTTCGACAGCCAAGGAACAAGTCATCGACCACCGGGTCCACTATAGATTATTCAACCCTAAGTCTGTATCTCGCTGTACATCCTGGAATAAAACCATCTATTCAACTCTCTACTCCAACCTGTTCAGCTGTTTTGATTTCAACTTCAAGAATTACTACAATCACTGAAAATACACAACGCAGAGTCTGTCCGAACAGTTTAGAAATAAGCTGAAATCTAACAGGCTGATTGCTTAACGAGAGCCGCAGGGCTTTGAATTGAAACTCTGGTACGATGCTACTAGGCTGTTGCCATCGCTTATGATCTGCAGAGGGACTCATTTCCGAGTGTCACAATGGGGTTTGTAGGAACTACACAAACGCAGACGCACACATGCGGTGTACACTGATAGAGGTAAACATCCATTTCATACAGTCCTGCGCCCAACCTGACCCCTTATGCCTTTCCAGAGGAAGTGTTGCGTGATTGATATGTTGATGTTATTGTGGAAGTGAGTAGTTAAGTATTCAGGTGGACATTGCCATCAATAAGAAATGACATTAGGTTCACCAAACAATAACTTAAGACAACAACTTACACTAAAACATCTATTCTCAGATCACCCATGGCTAATATTTAAAACAATGGTCTTTTGATATATACTTATAAATGTTATTAAAATGTATCAAGTTATATTTAATATTATCTTGCATAAGAAGAGATTGGGTGTAATATGAATATGTTTATTATATATATTCCTATAGAAACGTCTTTATATTTCACCCAATACATCGCTTAACAATTATAATAATTGAGATTCAAAAACTCTATATGAATAAATAAAGACAGAGATGGACGGATGGTCAAAGCAGTGCTCTTGGCCCTCAGCTTCTCTCACTCTCCTTGATCATGGACAGACAATTATCGCATCATAATTTCCCCCTCCCAAACCCTATGACTCCACACTGATATGATTTTCTGAAAGGCTGGTTTTGTGAAGAGTTTGGAAATTAAGAAAATAATAATAACTGTCCAAAAGCAGAAAGGAGTTGTTTATCTTCAGATTTCTCGCAGTAATTACCCCCTCAAAGACCTCCTTGTTATCCTAGACACGCGAGAACATAAATCAGAGTAATTTGACAGAGTCCTAGCAGTATTTGTAAATATTGTATTCTGTGTTTTCTTTATTATGTGTTACAGTAGCTGCAAAGAGACAAGTTCTTTATTTGTTTATGTTAGTATAACCTTGCTTGTCTTTATTGTGCTTTACAGTAGCTGATAACAGATGAGTTCTTTATTTGTGTATGTTGTAGGCCTACTTGTCTTATTATTTGGGTTCTCTTGTGTCTGTGCATTTATGTTTCTCCTTCAAAATAGAGTAACTTGATTGGTTTACAGTAAGGTAGACATGTCCTAGAGAACGTATAGAGTGTTATACTGAGAACCTGAATTTGCATTAAAATTGTAAACATATTTTGTCCTCGTTCCACAATTTGTTATCCCTTGTATTTAAGAATTGGACAATTGTCTGTAACAACCCAGAATGGTGAACTGTTAAATAGGTATCTCAAAAAGATTTTGTCATATCCTAAAGCAAAAAAATACTGTCTACAGCTAATTAAATTCCTGCAATGAATTAATGTGTTATCCATTTACTTTTTTAGCCAGTCTTCCAAACCGTTCCAGCTCGACACTCATCACCTGATTTGTTTAAATACATACATTTAACTGTGAAAGTGGATTTATATTTAACATCTTCTGAGAAAAGTGCAAAATCCAAATACCGGGTTCCAATATTCCAAAGTCTTAAAATGTAGCCCACCAGTTTTTCTTCCGGTGTCCATCATGCTCGCATACTCTCTTTCCGTCCCTCCTGTCCCACTAGCACGCCTTTCTTTGGATATTGTACAAATTCACTTAGCAAATTGATTTTCAGCATTGTTTTCCCTGGTCATCACGTTACTCCCAGTCATGTTTGATGCCCACTGTCTGCGCTTGTTTAGCGGGCTGGAAGGAGCTCTGCCCTGGAGACAAGAATAGAGTCCAACATATCCCTACCACCTACTGTAACCTGTTGGCATTGGAGTTGGACTCGTTTGACGGCGCTATTGTTAAATGATGGCCCCGCCTGCCAGGAGAATGGGTCAGTCTGTGATACTTGGACACTAAAGAAGAAACTACTGACTGGGGTATCTCTGACTTGGTGGACTATTTATCAGGGTACCAGCCGTGGAAACCCAATCACGTTTTAACAATATGGACTGAAGAAGTATTATTAACGTCACCCGGGAAAATATCATCGGTAAGTCAATGCTTTCCACTCGATTGCATGAACGTTTTAGATGGTATTCTATTTATTTATTTACCAGGATACACATTTTTTGCACACGTTTTAGTTGCTATGACACATGACGATTAGCGTGAAGTTATGCCAGTACACCGAAGAATCTGCAGACCTGTTTACCACCTCCACGATAACTTATGACCTAGAAACAACTTTGAATTTCACTGAGGGAGAAAGCGTTCATTTACCAGATCACTGGTTCCTATAAAGAGTAAGTGTCTTCTCTATAGGGTACACACCGCGTCTTACTACGTGCGTAAGTAGGCTACCTAAGTGACTGCATCTGGCTTATTAAGGTTCCCAAATTCAATTTCGTATTCACTCCTCTGCCTCTACCTTGAAAGGATGTCTCGGTTTAGGTGTCTTTTCTGTGAGGGT
>OLKM01007178.1:0-12427 GCA_900291075.1 Melanogrammus aeglefinus | reverse complement strand
CCTCCGACTCCGCGGTCGGCCCCGCCCTCTGACTCCGCCCTCCGACTCCGCCCTCCGACTCCGCCCAGTTCCAGGCCACGGTTTTGTGTGGAAAAGCGAAAATTTACTGGTACCGTGGTGTGTAGTGTAGGGCTGCACTAACCGCACCGAGTAGAGTGGGGACTATTTTGGCAGTGGAAAAGGGGCACTAGATAACTAAAGACCTGTTGTATGACAGGGTTTAGGGTGCTGTGATACTCCACTATTAAAGTGTGCTCCAGCACCCTGAGTGTGTTTTGAAGGCCATCAATGAACCCTTCATCATTGTTGGGCCGTGCTTGCGATAGAGCGATGTTCAGCCCAGTGTGAACGACGAGGTCTATGTATGTCCCACAGCCATCACGGAGAGAACCGCACTACATCACCGTGGCAACCCATCCTGGGACCCCACCCCGCTGTGCGCCTCATCGTCCGTCTGCTGCCCCTCCTTGCCGCTGCTCAGTAAACATTCAGGAATGACGTCTGCCTTTTAAACGACTGTCCGTCCCCCCCCCCACCGTAGCAGAACCTCTGCTACAGAGGTTCTGCTAATGACCCGGGCCCCTCTGGGCCATCCACACGCCGCTGGACCGATCTTTCCAGGAGGTTCCCGGATGTTCCCGCCGAAAACACATCCGTAGACATTCCCGCTGAATACACATCCAGTCATCCCCGCTGAAAACACACACATTTTTTAGTATTATTAGGTATTTTTGTATTATTACACGGTCTCCTCAAAGCCGTGGGACGCTCCGTTCACTTGCATGGGCTCTTCACAACTTCCGGCGGTGAATTATATTTGATGATTCACCGTATAATCATGAGTATAATTGTCCGCTGTCAAGGAAAACAGGATTTATTGCCTCTAATGACGTCTCTGGTATCACTCCGCAAGTAGTCCGGTAACTTGTCAACCCCAGCGTCTTCGGTTGCTAAGCGACGTAAACGTCTTTGGCGGACTATTTTTTCTGCTGATGAACACTCCGAATGCTTAACAATAAATTAGAAAAGACACGCCGTGTGAAGTTATTTTTTCATTTTGGCAAGTAGCCGTGTAATGAGCGGGATAATGTATAGAACGTCGCCGGTCATTATCCAAAATAAGCTCCTTCAGGGCGAACAGGACACCTCCCCTGCACGTCGGTGTCCTGTTCGCCCTGTTGGGGCTTATTTTCCCGAAGAAACCTTTCAGTTCCAGAATGTTCTCAATTGTGAGTAACACAACTATAATATTTAGGTTAGCACAGGGCCTTCGTTCTCTTTATTATATTTAGGTATCAGTTAAAGGGCATTTTTAGGGTTAAGGGTTGAAGGTATCATGGTTAAAGATTAACTTAAAGGTTATGCTTTTGTTATTATCTTACAGATTAGTGTTAAAAGTTAAGTTTAGGTTTTAGTTCAGGCATAGGAATAAGGACGCGGACCAAACCATATGTGCATCTAATGCATCAGTCCTTAGAGATGTTACTGATAATTTCTGAGCTCTACCAAGCATCCCTAGAGACCTATCTAGAACTTCCTGTCATGAGGACGACCTTGCTTTGCAAACGATAACTCAGAAGCTCCTTGAGCTGTCGGTCAGCCGCAGAGAGGAGGTGAGGTTGGTCATCATGAAGCTGTCATGGACGGGGGGGAGGCGCGTTGTGCTCTGCAGAGAGAGGAGGCTGAGCACAACCCTTCACTCTGAAAGGCGTAGCGTGTGGATCTGCAAACGCATGCAAGGCCACACGCAGGAACGCACACATGCACTCACTCACGCATGCACACACGCATGCAGGCACGCATGCACCCACACACGCACACATTCACAAATACATACACACATACATACACACAAAGGGCAGAGAGTCCACAGGGGCAATCCATAATGACTGCCCTATGGTTATCATTTATATTATATATATATTTACTATTGATCTTAGTTGTGTTTTCCGTTTGGGATTAATTGCGTTCATCGATGCAAACTGAAGTCAGCGCAGACCCAGTGACTGCACTCTCTACATACATCTGATTAAATGGCCTCTCTCTCTCTCTCTCTCTCTCTCTCTCTCTCTCTCTCTCTCTCTCTCTCTCTCTCTCTCTCTCTCTCTCTCTCTCTACTCTCTCTCATCTCTTTCATCTTCTCTCCTCTTTCTCTCTCCTCTCTCTTCTCTCTCACTCTCTACATCTCTCTCTCTCTCTCTCTCTCTCTCTCTCTCTCTCTCTCTCTCTCTCTCTCTCTCTCTCTCTCCTTGCTGTTCTTTCATGTCTTTTTATTCAGTTATTTTGGTGAGTTTTTTTATTTTTGGTTTTGTTGAGGTTTTTCCTCACAATTCTCGGGGAAGCCTGCTGCTGATGTCTCCATGGAAACAATCTCTCCTTTATGCACACAAACACACACACACACACGCACACAGACACACACTTCCGTGATATGTGTGTGCCTACACTGTTTTAGATCAAAGCATTTGTGCATGTGTAATTACATTTACATCTAAATGTGTGCGTGCTTGTTTGTGCGTGTGTATTTGTGTGTGTGTGTGTGTGTGTGTTTGTGTGTGAGTCCTTGTATAACAGGGCAGCAGATAACTGCAGTCTGACTAAATGATGAAGAACATGAATCTGGGTTTACAGTTTGTGTCGTCTCTCTCTTCTGCAATCTGCTCTGAACTAAAGAGAACAGCCGTGTGTGTGTGTGTGTCTCTGTGTGTGTGTGTGTGTGTGTGCATGCATGTGTGAGTGTGTGAGGGTGTGGACTCACGCGTGACTGCTGTCAAATGAAATGGTGTTATTAATCAGAATGTTTCTGGGGGTCTGCCCTGCCATGAATCTCTCTCTCTCTCTCTCTCTCTCTCTCTCTCTCTCTCTCTCTCTCTCTCTCTCTCTCTCTCTCTCTCTCTCTCTCTCTCTCTCTCTCTCTCTCTCTCTCTCTCTCTCAGAGGGAAGGGAGAGGAACAAGAGGAGAGCCAGCTTGCTTGTGTGTGGTGTGTCTGTGTGTGTGTGTGTGTGTGCGTGTGTGTGGTGTGTCTGTGTGTGTGTGTGCGTGTGTGTGGTGTATCTGTGTGTGTGTGTGTGTGCGTGTGTGTGGTGTGTGTGTGTGTGTGTGTGTGTGTGTGTGTGTGGTGTGTGTGTGTGTGTGTGTGTGTGTGTGCGTGTGTGTGGTGTGTCTGTGTGTCTGTGTGTGTGTGTGTGTGTGTGTGCGTGTGTGTGGTGTATCTGTGTGTTGTGCGGTGTGTGGTGTATGCGTGTGTGTGGTGTGTGTGTGATGTGTGCTGTGTGTGGTGAATGTCGTGTGGTGTGGTGTGTATGTGTGTGTGTCTGGTGTGTGTGTGTGTGTGATGTGTGTGGTGGTGTGTGTGTGTGTGTGATGTGTATGGTGTGAGTGTGTATGCTGTGTGCGTGTGTGCGTGTGGTGTGTCTGTGTGTGTGTGTGTGTGTGTGTGTGTGTGTGTGTGTGTGTGTGTGGTGTGTGTGTGTGTGTGTGTGTGTGTGGTGTGTGTGTGTGTGTGTGCGTGTGTGTGTGTGTGTGTGAAAGGAAGGGGGATGCTGGCAGCCATGTTGGCCAGCAGGAGAGTCTCGCTGGCTCAGCAGAAGAGAAGGGAACCCTCCACTGGGGAACCCCCCCCCCCCCCCCCCCCTCCCCCCCCCCCCCCGCCCGCCCTCCCCCCTCTGCAGAGAGGGGGAGTCTTGCAGCCCTCTAGCACTGCAGAGGTTGTAGCACGCCACGGACCACAGCTCAGCACCCAGACCAGTACGGACCTCATCCAGTAGAGAGCCGGTCCAGTAGAGAGCCGGTCCAGTAGAGAGCCGGTCCAGTAGAGAGCCGGTCCAGTAGAGAGCCGGTCCAGTAGAGAGCCGGTCCAGTAGAGAGCCGGTCCAGTAGAGAGCCGGTCCAGTAGAGAGCCGGTCCAGTAGAGGAGAGAAGAGGGGAGGAGGTGGAGAGGATAGGATCTTGGAGCCAGGAGATAGGAGATATGAGACAGGAGCTAGGAGACAGGAGCTAGGCGACAGGAGAAAGGAGACAGGAGCTAGGAGCCAGGAGAAAGGAGACAGGAGCCAGGAGCCAGGAGTTAGGAGTCAGGAGACAGGGGACAGGGGACCACCTCCAGCAGGTGATGCTGAGCTTGCTCCCCTGGCAGTGGTAACTTAGCAACACGTAACATCAGTGACACCGCCTCCGGGGCCATGTTCACACTCACCTCCTCCTGGACGTCTTGGGGAGGGAGAGGGGGAGAGGGGGAGGGGGGAGACGGGGGAGACTATGGGAGACGCAGATAAGCACATGAAAAGATCAATAGCTGTAATCATGTCTCTTCAGCGTTTCACCACAGAGAGGAAAACGCTGAAGAGGCAGCAGAGCGTTTAGAACTTCATGGAGGGATGTACTGAGATGGTGATGTAGGGGTACATGTACCCCTACATCAACCCCTACATGTAGGGGTTCATGTAGGGGTACATGTACCCCTACATCAACCCCTACATGTAGGGGTACATGTACCCCTACATGTAGGGGTTCATGTGGGGCGACATGTACCCCTACATGTAGGGGTTCATGTAGGGGTTCATGTAGGGGTTCATGTAGGGCTGCATGTACAGAGGGATGGAGTAGCCCTACTACATCCCTCTGTACATATAGCCCTACATGAAGCCCTACTACATCGATCTGTACATGTAGGGGTACATGCATTGAGACGCATTAGGTCTATGCCTTGCTACATGTACAGTATATGGGCGTGTAGAGCTACGTGTAGAGCTACGTGTAGAGCTACGTGTAGAGCTACGTGTAGAGCTACGTGTAGAGCTACGTGTAGAGCTACGTGTAGAGCTACGTGTTCAGGTGGGTGATGAAGAGAGCGAGCGCGGGTCTTTGTTCTGTGATCAGATCTCTCCGTGCCGCCTGCGGTGCTGTGATATCAGATGGTTGGCGCACGGCCGCCTCATCCCACACACTGAGAGCTAGGAGTCAGAGCCTCCCAGCCCACCACACTGAGAGCTAGGAGTCAGAGCCTCCCAGCCTCACCACACTGAGAGCTAGGAGTCAGAGCCTCCCAGCCTATCACACTGAGAGCTAGGAGTCAGCCTATCCTCCCAGCCCACCTACTACTGAGAGCTAGGAGTCAGGAGCCTCCCAGCCCACCACACTGAAGAGCTAGGAAGTCAAGAGCCTCCCCATCCCACACACTGAGAGCTAGGAGTCAGAGCCTCCCAGCCCACCACACTGAGAGCTAGGAGTCAGAGCCTCCCAGCCCACCACACTGAGAGCTAGGAGTCAGAGCCTCCCAGCCCACCACACTGAGAGCTAGGAGTCAGAGCCTCCCAGCCCACCACACTGAGAGCTAGGAGTCAGAGCCTCCCAGCCCACCACACTGAGAGCTAGGAGTCAGAGCCTCCCAGCCCACCACACTGAGAGCTAGGAGTCAGAGCCTCCCAGCCCACCACACTGTGATAGGCTAAGAGTCAGAGCCTCCTAGCAGTGGGATAGGCGGGGCCCTAACTGGACTGAGGCACACCCAGGAGGACCTCAACCACACAGACTCACGTGGGGCGGCGTTTGGCTGAGGAGGCGGAGCAGGTCAGCTGGTAACCAGAGGGTTGCTGGTTCGATCCCCGGCTCCTCCTAGCGGAGTGTGGAGGTGTCCCTGAGCGAGACGCCCCACCCTGACTGCTCCTGATCAGCCGGCTGTCGCCCTGGCGTGGTCGACTCCGCCGTCGGAGTGTGAATGTGTGCGTGAACAGATGGATGTCAGGGCGGGCAGTATAGTGTTGAGCTTGGAGCAGCCACTGGTTTAAATGCAGTCCATTTACCGTCTAAAGCGGTGATTCAGAGCTTTATTGAAATATGAGTGACGGCTGGTCGCTGAGGCAGCGATCGTGGCTCTCTGTGATCTACATCTCGGAGAGGGGGAGAGGGGGAGAGGGGGAGAGGGGGGAGACATGAGAAGGAAGAGGGAGGTTAATAATTGATAGTGTGCGTAAAAGCCAGGTCAGGGGGAGGAGAGGAGGTGTTAAATATAACTACAGGCCAACTCTTACTTCATGCTCTATCTGTGGGAATCTCAGGTTGTTTTCTGCTCTGCTCTTCCTCCTCCTCTCTCTTTCTCTCTCTCCCTCTGTTATCTCCATCTCTTTCCTCTTTGTCTCTCTCTCTCTCTCTCTCTCTCTCTCTCTCTCTCTCTCTCTCTCTCTCTCTTCCTCTCTCTCTCTCTCTCTCTCTCTCTCTCTCTCTCTCTCTTCTCTCTTCTCTCTCTCTCTCTCTCTCTCTCTCTCTCTCTCTCTCTCTCTCTCTCTCTCTCCTCCCAGCTGTTCATTCACAGAGAGGGTTGACGAAGGGCTTAGTCTACCCAACAGAATGTTTTGACAGTTCTGTCTAAAGCTGTGGCTGTTTAAATATGTATCACCCAATAGCAGGGCAGAATGCAGTCGATAAAACCTTGCCACCCATGCGTCAATGCCTCCCCCAGAATAAATGAGGAAAGATGGCTTCCTCAAATATGACTTTATACTGCCTCTCGCTGTGTAAACCACATTAAATCTGGTTTAATCTCTCTGTATAAACAGGTTGCATCTTGTTTCATCTCTTTTTTTAAACAGTTTACAACTGGTTTCATCTCCGTATAAACAGGTTACATCTGGTTTCATCTGGGTGGATAAAAAATGTACATCTGGTTTAATCTCTTTGTAAATAGTCTTAATCCGGTTTCATCGCTGTATAAACAGGTTTCATCTCTGTATAAACACGTGGGTGGTGGTGGTGTGTGTGTGTGTGTGTGTGTGTGTGTGTGTGTGTGTGTGTGTGTGTGTGTGTGTGTGTGTGTGTGTGTGTGTGTGTGTGTGTGTGTGTGTGTGTGTGTGTGTGTGTGTGTGTGTGTGTGTGTGTGGGATGCCGCTGGAGAACAAACAAAGAGAGATTGAGTTTCCATTCCTGTGCGGTTCTAATACATTTCTTGACGTCGTTCCCCAGCTCGGCTCCTCTGATCAATATTTCAGTGGATGCTCTGATGAGCGTCACAGTGTGACTGCAAGTATATGTATTATGTACCTATAACTGAATGTATTTATCTGTCGATTGTATATACTATCTTCATCCACTGTGTATCTGTATTTATGTACTTAATCTGTATTAACTATATATAACTGTATGTGTCTATATGTAATTAATCGTTTAGTACTATATATCTGTATGTGTTTATCTCTATCTCACGTATATCTGTATATGTTTATCTCTACTGTATATGTAAGTGTTTGTCTTTATCGACTGTATATCAGTATTTATATGTGCTGTATACATGTGTGCCTGTATTGAACTATAACTCTATGCGCCTGTACGGTGTGTGACGTCCTGGGCGATCCATCAACTTTAACACCTCCGACCCGTCCACTCAAACAGCCTGACTGCCGTCCGTCCCCCGCGGCTAGCTCAGGCCCAGCTCGGTGCGCGGCGTTAGCTGGATGGCGCCGCTCCAGCGCTAGCTATCGGCCGGCCAATCAGGAGGGTTTAATCTGCCTGAGAGCCTGGCTGGTTGTGTGTGTGTGTGTGTGTGTGTGTGTGCGCGCCCGTGTGTGTGTGGTGTATCCATTTGAGCGTCAAACAAATCACTAACATATACCTGTATATATATATATAATATATATTATATATATATATATATAAATATATATATATATATATATATATATATATATATATATATCTCACATATTGTGTATAGTGTGTAGTACTGTGCATTGTAGCAGTGTGTAGAAGTGTGTGTGTATATCCACACTACTACACACTGCATGGAATGTAATATAATATATATGACATAACGCGTATATTTAATCCATGTTTTGACCTTTGACCTCCTCAGGACGCATCAGTGACCTGGGACCCCAGGCGTGGCCCCGGACGAGCAGGTAGTTACACCCTTCACCCGGCCTCCCCTACTCCTCCCTCACCTTTACCACAGGCCAAGCTGAGGTCAACCTGAGGTTGCCATAGCAACAGATAACCTTACCTCCTTCACTCAGACCTCCCCCATCAGACGTCACTCAGAGCATCATCCTCGCCCTCATCAGGTCAGGGTCTCTCAGGGAGGGTCCGGTTTAGTCTGGGTGTACTGAAGGCCTCTGAGGCTGGCTGCAGTAGTCCCTCCCCCCCTCTCTCTCCCCCTCTCTCTCCCCCTCTCTCTCTCCCTCTCTCTCCCCGCTCTCTCCCCCCTCTCTCTCTCCTTTCTTCTTCTCTCTCCCCTTCTCTCACTCTCCCCCTCTCTCTCTCTCCCTCTCTCTCACCCCCTCTCTCCCCCCCCTCTCTCTCCCCCTCTCTCTGTCTCTCTCTTCCCCTCTCTCTCTCTCCCCTCTCTCCCCTCTCTCCCTCTCTCCCTCTTCCCCCTCTCTGCCCTCCCCCTCCTCTCTCATCTCCCCCTCTCTCCACCTCCTCTCTCTCTCCCCTCCTCTCTCTCTCCTCTCTCCTCCTCCTCCCCTCTCTCTCTCCTCTCCTCTCTCCCCTCTGTCTCTCCTCCCTCTCTCTCTCCCCCTCTCTCTCTCCCCTCTCTCTCTCCCCTCTATCTCTCCCCCCCTCTCTCTCTCCCCCTCCTCCCTCCCTCCCTCTCTCTCTCCCCCTCTCTCTCCCCTCTCTCCCTCCCCCCCTCTCTCCCCTTCTCTCTCCCTCTCTCTCTCCTTTCATCATGCTCTGTATTGTTTTGTATGATATGTTATTTATTTCATGTTTGATATGATCGTTGGGATATTTTATGTTCTGTTAAATATGTTGTTGTTTTATTTGATTTTATGTATGTTATGTAGGATTTTTCCATTTATTTATGTTGTGTTAAGATTTATGGATTATATATTTGATATGTTAGTTTATATGTGTTGTGTTTATGTTATTTTTGTTATTTAATTATATATTTGATATATTTAAATGTTCTGTTACGGTTAAATGTGATGTGATTGTCGTGTTATGCATGTTATATTGGATACTAATGAACGCTAACAAGTTTCATCCCGACGACGCAATTATCGGACAATTAACACGTAATTTAAGATGGACCACATTGTGTGTGTGTTAGTGGTGTTAGCAGTGGTGTTTGCCATGGTGTGTGTATGGGTGTGTGTGTGTGTGGTAGCTGTGTGTGTATGATGTGTATGTTGTGTGTAGTGTGTATAGTGTGTGTGTGTGTGTGTTTGTCTGTGTGTAGCGCTGGGTGTGTGTGTGTTGTGTGTGTTTGTCTGTGTGTAGCGCTGTGTGTGTGTGTGTGTGTGTGGGTGTGTTTAGTGGTGTTTGTGTGTTTGTGTAAAGTGTTTGTTTGTATATGTGTGTGTGTGTGTGTGTAGTGGTGTGTGTCTGTGTGTGTGTCTGTGTGTGTGCGTGTGCACGTTGGCAGCAGAGCATGGATGATTGAGTGCTAATCTCTCAGCGCTAGCGATAGCTTCAACGTTAGCGGTAGCCACTCCTGCATTGAGAACACATTAGCTCTTAGCATCCCCAGCAGCACACAGTCTGCCAAGCTCTGGGACTTCAGACGGTCGTGTCAAAAAGTAATTTCAAAATGTGCTTGAGAAAGTTACTTGAAACTAAATACTGGCCTCTAGTGACCAGTTGTGACATTCACACCTGCAGATAGCTTGTTTTTACTGCTAGAGACTTTGAGAAGACAGCGGAATTACAAGTCCTGTGATGCTGGATATAAAACCAAGACGGCTGACCTAAAACCCGGGGGAGGGCTTTAGATTTGTGATCATAGGGTCTTTTATTTTGAAGCTGTTTGAAGCTGGCTCCAGGTTAGTTCTGCAACTTGGTTATTTTGGGACGTCCGTGGTTCTCCTGGGTTCTACTTGGTTCTGCTGAGTCTTCTGTGGTTCTGATGGGTCATACATGGTTCTGATGGGTCTTCTGTGGTTCTGATGGGTCATACATGGTTCTGCTGGGTCTTCTGTGGTTCTGATGGGTCATACATGGTTCTGATGGGTCTTCTGTGGTTCTGATGGGTCATACATGGTTCTGATGGGTCTTCTGTGGTTCTGATGGGTCATACATGGTTCTGATGGGTCCTACGTGGTTCTGATGGGTCATACATGGTTCTGATGGGTCTTCTGTGGTTCTGATGGGTCATACATGGTTCTGCTGGGTCTTCTGTGGTTCTGATGGGTCCTACGTGGTTCTGATGGGTCTTCTGTGGTTCTGATGGGTCCTACGTGGTTCTGATGGGTCTTCTGTGGTTCTGATGGGTCCTACGTGGTTCTGATGGGTCTTCTGTGGTTCTGATGGGTCTTTATTGGTCCTTCTGGGACCTGCAGGGTTTTGTTCTACAGGTTCTACTGGCTCCTGCGTGGGTCTGTGATCCTACGTGGGTTTGCTGTGCTGGTGCTTTCTGTGCTCCAGAGAGATCAATGCCCGTACTAATGAGCTGATCCATGTCTTCCAAGAGCCAAAGGAAAGCAGGCTGAACATAGATCTGAGGCCTGGCTCCGGCCCGGGCCAAATCAGCACGAGTGTTTACAGGAAGGCTTCAACGCTCCGCTCTGCTGTGATTTACCATCCGGATCTTTCTGCAGACGTCGATCCAAACCGACTTACAGTGCAAGTTCTATCGGGACGAGACATTAATGAGCAGATGTGGGGGTGTCTGATCTGGGAGGACTACAGGGGTCTGGACCCATAGAGCAGTCCAGGGGTTTGGACCCATAGGGCAGTCCAGGGGGTCTGGACCCATAGGGCAGTCCAGGGGGTCTGGACCCATAGGGCAGTCCAGGGGTCTGGACCCATAGGGCAGTCCAGGGGGTCTGGACCCATAGGGCAGTCCAGGGGGGTCTGGAAACCCATAGAGGCAGTCCAGGGGTCTGGACCCATTAGGGGCAGTCCAGGGGGTCTGGACCCATAGGGGCAGTCCAGGGGTCTGGAACCCATAGGGCACGTCCCAGGGGGTCTGGACCCATAGGGGCAGTCCAGGGGTCTGGACACCCATAGGGCAGGTCCAGGGGTCTGGACCCATAGGGGCAGTCCAGGGGGTCTGGACCCCATAGGGCAGTCCAGGGGGTCTGGACCCATAGGGCAGTCCAGGGGTCTGGACCCATAGGGCAGTCCAGGGGGTCTGGACCCATAGGGCAGTCCAGGGGGTCTGGACCCATAGGGCAGTCCAGGGGGTCTGGACCCATAGGGCAGTCCAGGGGGTCTGGACCCATAGGGCAGTCCAGGGGGTCTGGACCCATAGGGCAGTCCAGGGGTCTGGACCCATAGGGCAGTCCAGGGGGTCTGGACCCATAGGGCAGTCCAGGGGGTCTGGACCCATAGGGCAGTCCAGGGGGTCTGGACCCATAGGGTAATCAACAAGAGGAGATATATCATGCCAGGTTATGGCTGTTAGCTATTTTCCACCCATATTAAGGGAAGACGGATTAAACCAATTCAATTTTGTCTCAGAAAATCTGGTCAACTTTAATCTCAGGAGTGGACGTTATCGGGGAACGCGGGGCGATGCACTTTAGTAATGAATAAAATTAGGGCGCCCTCCCAACACCTTCGTCACACCTCTAGGGCCTAGGCCATGGTTTCTCAACACGGGGGCGTTCGCACAACCTAGGGGGGCGCTGGGAACGTGATTTATTTTTTCATTTTTTCGGGGGGGATTTTAAACTTCCATGGTTTTCAATTTTTTGGGTGAAAAAATAGGCTACCTGAAATAAATGGGCTATTTTCATTTATTGGTTTATAACCCCTCTCTACCGTCTCAGCTACTTTTGCGCAGTGTCACAGTGGTCATACAGGCAGCGCGACTCCCGTTACATTAGCTATCGTCATGAATAACGTAACGCTGATAAACATAACCCAATTTCGTGGGTTAATACAGTTCAATCACCAATAACCCACATCAAACATGGCCGATAGCAAGAGAAAAAATAACAAATTGAGTTTCAGCCTGTTTTCCTCCTTCCTCTTGAATGTTGTTCAGTTTCCAGCTCTGAGCGTAGTCCCCTCGAAAAAGACCATTGCATTTCAACTACAAAATATATAATAGGCCTGATATGGCCTCTGGGACCTGCGCGATCTGTATTGGCGGTGCCCCGTGGTTCCCTGGGCTGCGGTGCCCGCTTTCCCCGGGCCATTCATTCATGTACGGGGCATGGCGGGGTGTATTCTGGGTGTGTGTGTTTGTTTGGACAGCAAGGATTATGCGAAAAGAAATTGGAAAAAAAACATTGGAAAATAGTTGAGGGATAGGGTCAGGAAATGAGATGGATCTTTCCCTAAGCTAATCATACAAAGCTGGGTGCTGGTTTTTAAAATAATCGGGGTATATCCACGTTGTGGCAGCGGCTGTACTTGTGTCGACCCCTGCCACCTGATCTACTGGACCCAAGGTGCAGGCTATTTTGGCGTTTTGGGACAAACTGCTCCGTTGGCTACCCCAGAGGCTACCTGTACGCGCCAGAAGGAAAGACGGCGTACATGGAC
>OLKM01007177.1:0-12427 GCA_900291075.1 Melanogrammus aeglefinus | reverse complement strand
CCTAATGGATTAATTATATATTATTTTAAATTAAAAATGGATGAGTAAATCGATGAAGATGGAGAGAGAACAGAGGAAGTGAGTAATAAGCAGAGAAAGGCAGTGGGTTGTAGGCGGCGGGTATGACAGATGTCTACGCCTACTGCCGCTTGGATCATTCCTAGATGTAATGCATCTGTTCCTCAAAGTACAACGAGCTTGCTTTCACTCAGACACTTGAGCGTGCGGCAGAACAAACTGTATCTGTATCAAAAATTTCAATATACGTCAAGCAGATAGACATTCCAGTCACAATCAAACCACCGAACCCGCTGACTACAATCAAGCGCGGAAAGCCGGTTCGCTGACTGTGGCCGTGTGATTGGTCGTCAGAAAACCGATAGGGATGTGGAAAAAGAGTTCCCCACAGCGCGCATCGTTGTGGTTATAAATTGCTATATTTTACTTAAAACAACAGCACACAGTCCGATTATGTGCACATATCTTAGTCCCCCTCGCAGTCTGAACTCTTGGCCCGTTTACGGAGCACCAGAAGGGTGTGGCTCAGTCAACCATGAGCCACAGCTTCAGACATTTACCCGAGCTAACAGGGACAGGAACGCGTGATCTTGTAAACCATTGTTAATCCAGTGAAGAGATGCCATTCAAACTATCTTCACAGGGATCCTGATTGGCCTGGATGAAACCCTTGAACAGCATTAAACTCATGTAAGCATCGTCGGGATTGGATCACAGAGACGTCTATCTCGCCGCTGTTTCTCCTTGCTGTTTGCTGCGTTGTTCCCTCTCACGTGGCAACTAATGTGTGAGTGAGAATAACCGAACCAAACCAAGCAGCTGAAGTGACCACGTGACCACTAGACGCCCCACTCGCTTCTTGTCCACGCAGACGTGCGCGTGAGAGCAAGCTCCTCTCCTCTCTCTGCTCTCTCCCGCGGTCATTTGCGCTAATAATTATTTATTTTCCGCAATTTGAAGAGGAATATGAAATTCCGGATCTAATAGAGCAGCCCTTTCTCGTCCGCCTGCGTCAGTTACAGAAAGTAATACACACTGAACCGTGAAGTGAACCCCATGTTTGTGTTGCGGCTGGAGCAAGGGAATTGATATATTCAAAGAGTATCCGAGTATCTGTGATGGGCAATAACATAAAAAGATAAAACCTGCGGAAGTCCTTTGAGAACGTTACTTTGAGACAGACTCCGACAGAATCGATTACTGCAAGTGGTTACCTCGCCCCTGGAAACACCTGGGTGCCTCTGCTGTGTTTATTTTAATTGCAGCCCTACCACTTCCATCCCAAAACCTTAAGACATGTTGCACCGCCGCACGCTCCACCCTATTGGGTCCGATGCTAATCCTAGCCGTACTCGCGGCGCGGCGAGCTCCTGTTGCATGTTCCTGCTTAGTGCTGCGAACTTGCTTCTCCAGTGCCTCCCATCCTAATCTCTTGCCAAAGGTCACGGTTTTGCTTGTCAGGATGTGTTTCGAACGCCCAAAACTTAAAACACGACCACGACTGAAATCAGGACGATAAATCATGCTAAGGTTCAAGCAATAAATTGGGAAATAGGCTTTAAAAAAGAAAGCCCCCAGTGTCTAAAGAAACATATATCTTCAGTTGTTCAATTATAAAAGCTTGAGGCGCTGACGCCCTCTATTCAAAACATACTTTTTAAATATCTATTATATATAATCCAAGAACCGCGCATCATCTAAGCAAACATCTTGAGGTTAGTTGAGACCTTTTTATGTAAACCACCCCCATACCCCCCCGCCCCCAACCTGCCAGGAGCCGCCCATGTCACTGCATGCTGCGCCCCCCTAAAGAAGCTTCCTGGACCACACCCTGGTCCCTGGCACCGCCTGGACGGCTCCTCGCAGCGCCTGGCCCAAGCCTTGCTCTCGCGCAAGGGGGGGCCTGGAGCGGCCTGGGGACTCGGCCCCTCTGGCCGCCGTACGACCGGCGAGGTGAGCGGGTGAGGCAGAACTGGGCATGATGCAGAGTGTCCAACCCATCATCGCAAGGGCTGCTGCTGGGCTGTCAGCCTGTCAAGTGCGTCTCGAATCCAAGGCCATCGGTCCGCTGCATCGGATAAATCAGACAGGAACGCTAGCGAATGCGAGGTGAGTGGACCCCCACCACCCCCACCGTCTTTCAAGTATCTAGCTTCATTATAGCTCGATGATCTGCCATATCCGATTGGACTGAAAACTTTGTAAGATCCCATGGTAAAGTTACTGTTGTGTCCTTGAGCAATAACTTTCACACCATGTCCTCCAGGTCAAACATACCAGAATGATTCAGGAGGCCGAAGCAAAGGACCGCCCCCCTCCACCCTTAAAACCGGTCAAAGTGTGTTCAAGATCGGATAAAACAACTCCTCTTAATGACCGTCCCAGGACAGAAGTGAGCTGGAGTACTATCGCCTGCCTGTCGCTCCTACCCCTGATGTTGGAGTCAACAGCCCCATAACCCGGGAGTGAGTACATGATTGGAGAAGCTGCTGGACGCCATCCTGGCTCCTGGTGGAGAGGGTATGATAAGGATGGAGTTGACAGACGCAGATGACAAGAACAGAGGATGTGAGGGAGGAATGGCTTGATGGAGGTCAAACGTGTAGTAATCTGCAGTTGTAAGCACGAGTAACAGCATTATGTGTTGGCCCGTAGTACAATAGGACGGCGATGGAGGATATTCAGCATTTCTGCTGTAAGGCTTTCAAGAGAAAAAATGCAAATGTAGTCCTAAACCAACTAGATACTATTACCACACAGCCAATTCAGAGAGGCGGGGCAAACTCCCGATATCGCTTCGCGTTACCGTAGCCGAGACCACTACGCATAATCAACACTTCAAACGCTTTCTTTGTAGCGAGAGTTACCTGTAAAATTGTTGGCGTTTGATGAAAGTTTTGTAGGCAATAGTCTAACTTGGGTAGTTCACAAGCTCCTCTCAAACAAGTTGTTCAGTTCCTGGTTGATTCTTTTTATTTTAATTAGCAAGTAGCAGTCACATCAAAAGCCGAGAGAAGATCTCACAAATGACAAAAAAAAAAAAAAAAAAAGAGATCTACGACAACAATGTTGTTATTGCAACCTCCCCGGCAAAGCTCTCAGCCACAAGCCATTTAGACGCGTACGCAGTGAGACCCAGGTGTGAGTTTCACCTCCCGTACCTCTGTTGAAGGCCGCTGCTGCCCCTCCGTGTGTTGTCCAGTGGGTGTACTACCTACAGTGCGTGTACGCCAAGCCTCCTGCCGTGACCAGAACCGGAGTCTAGGCGCTCTCGCGTCCCCGGGTGCGACGCGGGGCCCCAGAATCTCTAGAGTGGGGCGCAGACGGGACGGAGCCCCGATTACACCGGGAGAGCCAGAGGATCCAGGTAGGGGGTCCCGTATAAGGGGCAGGGTCCTTTCCACAAAGTTTCATCTTCATCCTCTCTCTCTCTTCCTCTCTCGTCCTCCCTTTCTCTCCCTCTCGCTCTAACTCTCTCATTAAATCAATAAAACAATATATATAACGCATGCTAGAAAGAGTAACCAATCACTGAAATGAAACCACAGTGTTGCCGTTCAGGTGAGCGGAGAAAGGGCTCAAAATAGTGCGGACAATGTGGGCCAATCGGAAATCGTGCCCTCCCCAAAGAAGCATTCATTATTGTGTTGGAAAAGTTATCCCTCTCTTTGGAGCGCCTGCTGGAAAACAAATCCCCCTCAGCCCTTTACCCCGCGCTAGTCCTGTTGGGATAGCGTCGGTTAAAGACCCTGCAATACACAAAACAACAATGGTGTGTTTATCCGAATATGGGACATAAATAAACGATGGGGAAAGGCGTTTAAGGAGGCTAAAACCCCCGCCCCACTGGGACCCTCTCTAATGGATAGAGAAAACAGGGTTCAATGACCTGTTTAAAGGGCTCAACCCGCGACATTACACACTCTACTCTTACCCGGGGGGCTGTGAGGTTTTTTTTGCCCTGACACTTTGACCTGCCTCACGCAAGGAAAGCAGAATAACTCATCGACAGGAAGTCAGAGAAGCCCTCTCTCTCGCGCCGCGCTTAGACTTTGGGCGTCGGAGCGAAAGACCAGATCACTCTTGATTCACGTGAGACAACTCATCCTTTCCCACCGGCCGTTTGGTTACGGCAATGCTGTGTGACTCAAGGCTACCATACGCTGCTGATGAAGGCATTCTTGTGGATGTTGTTTGAATGACAATTTTGTCAATAAATATATATATATATATATGTGTGTATGTGTTGCTGAACAGCTGTGCGTGCATCATTGCCACTAACCCATTTCAACGTCGATTTGAGGGGGTTGTTTTTTCAAATCTCTGACCATCGAGGACCATCTAACACAATACTGGCAAATCGTTTTTTGTATAAGGTAGCGTATGCTTCAGACGAGATTAATCACTTTGACCAACAGTTTGTTTTTTTACAACAAAACAATGTATTCCACTTCCAAACGTGACAATGCCAGCATGAATATAACCATTTGTGAGGATTAGTTAACACGTGCATTGAATTTACAGATAACAACCTATCTTGTTTATGCGTCCAAAATGGCTTTTCAGAGCGATAGATATCAATTGTTGACCAACAATGGTTTTTTGACCCTACATTGTTGGATTTGCTGCTCAAAACCTGTGTATTCCTCTTCCAAATGTTGAGGATGCATAATTAAACTTAGGTAAGCTTAGGACAGGTTTGGATGAAACTAACATTTCTTGTTTTTATGCGTCCAAAAATGCTTTATCAGAGCGATAAGAATCACTTGACCAACAATATATTTTTTGACCTTACACTTGTCGTATTTTGCCTCAAAACCCCATGTATTCAGCTTCCAAATGTCTGGAGAATGGCATAATAACCATTTGGTTAAGATTAGTAACACGTTTCATTGAAATTAACAGAAATATTCAACATATCTGTTTTATGCGTGCAATGTGCTTTTCAGAGCGAGAAAATCATTTTTGATCAACAATGGGGTTTTTTTACACAAAACCAATGTATTCACTTTCCAAACGGTGGGAAAATGGCATAATACCATTTGTTAGGATTAGTACGTTTTGCATGAAATTAAACAAAATATCAACTATATTGCTGTTTATGCATCCGAATATGCTTCAGAGCGAATAGAATCACTTTTTGACCAACAATATTTTTTTGACCTTACATTGTGCATTTGCTCAAAACCATGTATCAGCCTTTCCAATGGTGGAGGAATGTTCCATAATAACCATTAGTAAGCTAGGAACAGTTGGATTGAAACTAACCATTTCTTGTTTTTATGCGGCAAATGCTTTTCAGAGCGATCGTCAATTTTTTGACCACGATATTTTTTTTTGTTGCTCAAACGACTGCATATTCCACTCCAAATCGTGGCAGAATGGCATAAAAAATAATTTGGTAATGCTCAGGAAACAGTTTCCATCGGGAATTAATACAGAAATATAAACACTGATTTTTTTATGCGGTGGAAAATTCTTTTCAGAGCGAGAGAATCACTTTGTGACACAATGTTTTTTTTTTTTACAACAAACCCATGAAATCCATTCCATGGTGGGATGGCATAATAACCATTTGATGAGATAGTAACACGTTGCATTGAAATTAACAGGAATTGAACATATCTGTTTATGCATCAATACTTTAAGAGCGATAGAACCAATTTTTGACCAACAATATTTTGTACCTTACAGTGCATTGTTGCTCAAAACCATGTATTCAGCTCCAAATGTGGAGATGGCATAATAACCATTGGTGAGATTAGTAAACACGTTTGCATTGAATGAACAGATATAAACATTCTTGTTTATATATGTGCAAAATGCTTTTCAGAGCGAGAAAATCACTTTTTGATCAACAATTGTTTTTGTTTTTTTTTACATACTACCCAATGTATCCACTTCCAAAGGTGGAGAATGCATAAATAACCTTTGTGGGATTAGTAACACGTTTGCAATGAAATTAACAGCATTATCAACATATCTTGTTTTATGCCGTCCAAATGCCTTTCAGAGCGATAGATCAATTGTTTGACCAACAATGTTTTTTGACTTACATTGTGGATTTTGCTCAAAACCAATGTAATTTCCACGTCAACTATGGTGAGGATGGCATAATAACCATTGGTAAGCTAGAACAGGTTTTGGATTGAACTAACATTTCTTGTTTTATGAATCCAAATGCTTTAGCAGAGCTGATGAATCACTTGTTGACCAACAATATTTTTTTGACCTTACATTGGTGCATTTTGCTCATAACCAATGTATTCAGCTTCCAAATGGTGGAGAATGGCATAATAACCAGTTTGGTGAGATTAGTTAACACGTTTGCATTGAAATGTGAACAGAAATATCAACATTATCTGGTTTTTATGCGTGCGCAATGCTTTTCCAGAGCGAGAAAATCAATTTTTTGATCAACAATGGGTTTTTTTACACAAAACGATGTATCCACTTCCACGGTGGAAATGATATATAACCATTTGGTAGGATTAGTAACACGTGTTGCATTGAAATTAACAGAAATATCAAACATATCTTGTTTTAGCATGCCATTATAGCTTTTCAGAGCGATTGAATCACTTTTGACGCAACAATATTTTTTGACCGTTACATTGTGCATTTGCTCAAAACCAATGTATTCAGCTTCCAAATGGTGGAGAATGCATAGGCTTAATAACCATTTGGTGAGGATTAGTTACACGTTGTGATTGAAATTAACAGAAATATCAACATATCTTGTTTTTATGCATGGAAAATGCTTTTCAGAGCGATAGAATCACTTTTTGACCAACAATATTTTTTTGACCTTACATTGTGGATTTTGCTCAAAACCAATGTATTCCACTTCCAAATGGTGGAGAATGGCATAATAACCATTTGGTAAGATTAGTAACACGTTTGCATTGAAATTAACAGAAAAATCAACATTTCTTGTTTTTATGCGTGCAAAATGCATTTCAGAGCGAGAAAATCACTTTTTGACCAACAGTTTTTTTTTTTTTACACAAAACCAATGTATTCCACTTCCAAACGGTTTAGAATGGCATAATAACCATTTGGTAGGATTAGTAACACGTTTGCATTGAAATTAACAGAAATATCAACCTATCTTGGTTTTATGCGTCCAAAATGCTTTTCAGAGCGATAGAATCACTTGTTGACCAACAATGTTTCTTTGACCTTACATTGTGGATTTTGCTCAAAACCAATGTATTCCACTTCCAAATGGTTGAGAATGTCATAATAACCATTAGGTAAGCTTAGGAACAGGTTTGGATTGAAACTAACATTTCTTGTTTTTATTTGTGCAAAATGCTTTTCAGAGCGATAGAATCAATTTTTGACCAACAATGTTTTTTTTGTTGCTCAAAACGAATGTATTCCACTTCCAAATCGTGGAGAATGGCATAAAAAACAATTTGGTATGCTCAGGAACACGTTTGCATCGGAATTAACAGAAATATAAACATTGATTTTTTTTATGCGTGGAAAATTCTTTTCAGAGCGAGAGAATCACTTTTTGATCAACAATGTTTTTTGTTTTTTTTTACACAAAACCAATGAAATCCACTTCCAAATGGTGGAGAATGGCATAATAACCATTTGATGAGATTAGTAACACGTTTGCATTGAAATTAACAGAAATATGAACATATCTTGTTTTTATGCGTGGAAAATGCTTTTCAGAGCGATAGAATCACTTTTTGACCAACAATATTTTTTTGACCTTACATCCTTTTAACCAATTGGTTTGGGATTTTGGCTCAAAACCAATGTATTCCACTCCAAACTGGTGGATGAATGGCATAATAACCATTTTGGTCAGATACAACTACGTGTCGCATTGATATTAACTAAGAATGATATTCAACATATCTTTTTTTTTATAATTTGCAAAATGCTTTTCAGAGCAAGGAAAAACACTTTTTTGACCAACATTTTTTACACATAACCAATGATGATTCCACTTCCCAAACGGTGGAGAATGTCATAATAACCATTTGTGGTGAGATTGTAACACGTTGTGCATTGAAATATAACAGAAATTATGTGAACATATCTTGTTTTTATCGCATCCAATATGCTCTTCAGAGCGATAGAAATCACTTTTTGTGACCAACAATGTTTTTTTTGTTTGTCTGAAGAGCGAATGTGTTATTCACTTCCAAAATGGTGGAGAATGCGCATAAAAAACAATTTTTGTGATATTCAGTGAACACGTTGCATCGGAATTAACACAGAAATATAAGCATTGATTTTTTTTTTGTGTGGAAAATTCTTTTCTCAGAGCCGAGGAGAATCACTTTTTGATCAACAATGGTTTTTTGTTTTTTTTACACAAAACCAATGAATTCCACTTCCAAATGGTGGAGAATGGCATAATAACCATTTGGTGAGATTAGTAACACGTTTGCATTGAAATTAACAAAAATATCAACATATCTTGTTTTTATGCGTGGAAAATGCTTTTCAGAGCGATAGAATCACTTTTTGACCAACAATATTTTTTTGACCTTACATTGTGGATTTTCCTCAAAACCAATGTATTCCACTTCCAAATGGTGGAGAATGGCATAATTACCATTTGGTAAGCCTAGTAACACGGTTGCATTGAAATTAACAGAAAAATCAACATTTCTTGTTTTTATACGTGCAAAATGTTTTTCAGAGCGAGAGAATCACTTTTTGATCAACCAATTTTTTTTTTTTTCACAAAACCAATGTATTCCACTTCCAAATGGTGGAGAATGGCAAAAATAGACCTTTGGTGAGATTAGTAAACACGTGTTGCATTGAAATTACAGAAATATGTAACATATCTTGTTTTTATGCATCCAATATGCTTTTCAGAGCGATAGAAATCACTTTTTGTACCACTAACCAAATATTTGTTTGAACTCTTAACAGTTGGTGCTCATTTTGCTCTCAAAACACAAGTATTCAGCTTCCAAATGGTTGAGAATGGCTATTAATAACCCTATTTGGTGAGATTGGGTAACACGTTGATTGAATATAACAAGAAAATTATCCTAAAACATTTTCTTGTTTTTAATTGCTGCAAAATTGCTTTTCAGAGTCGAGGTGAAAATCACTTTTTTTGTTATCAAACTCAATTGGTTTCTGGGTTTTTTTTACATTAAAACCAATGGTATTTCCACTTCCAAATGTGAGAATTTGGCCATTTCTAATTAACCATTTTTTGCGTTGAGATTCAGTAACACGTTTATGCATTATTGACCATTGACAGAAATAATTCTAATTTGTTTGTTTTAAGCTTAGGAACAGGTTTGGATTGAAACTAACATTTCTTGTTTTTATGCGTGCAAAATGCTTTTCAGAGCGATCGAATCAATTTTTGACCAACAATGTTTTTTTTGTTGCTCAAAACGAATGTATTCCACTTCCAAATCGTGCAGAATGGCATAAAAAATAATTTGGTATGCTCAGGAACACGTTTGCATCGGAATTAACAGAAATATAAACATTGATTTTTTTTATGCGTGGAAAATTCTTTTCAGAGCGAGAGAATCACTTTTTGATCAACAATGTTTTTTTTTTTCTCAAAACCAATGTATTCCACTTCCAAATGGTGGAGAATGGCATAATAACCATTTGGTGAGATTAGTAACACGTTTGCATTGAAATTAACAGAAATATCAACATATCTTGTTTTTATGCATCCAATATGCTTTTCAGAGCGATAGAATCACTTTTTGACCAACAATATTTTTTTGACCTTACATTGTGCATTTTGCTCAAAACCAATGTATTCAGCTTCCAAATGGTGGAGAATGTTGGTCGAGGGAATTTTGGGTTAATAATTAACCATTTTGTGAAATTATAAGTAACACGTTTGCATTGATAAGAGTTAGAACTCTCAAGAAAATAGTCATAACATATGCTTGTTTTTATGGCTGAATGCTTCAGAGCGACAAAGAATCATCTTTTGTGTCTACCAACAAGTATTTTTTGGGTACCTTTACATTGTATTTTGCTCAATAAATCCAATGTTATTCCACTCCAAAATGTGAAAGCATTAATAACCATGTTGTCAGATTAGTAACACCTTTGCATTGAATGTTATACTAAAATAGTCCAATTATCTGTTTTTATAAGCTGCAGTATGCTTTCAGCACAGCGAAATAAAATCCACATTTTGGTTGACAACCCAGTGTTTTTTTTACACTAATATATCCAATGCTATGCTCCACTTCCAAACGTCGTAGAATGCATATAATAACCATTTTTATGATTAGTTATACACGTGGTAAAGATAATTTAACAGATAAATATCACCTATCTTGCTTTATTGTGTCCAAAATTCTTTCTAGAGCTATAGATTCAATTGATTTGATCCATACATGTTTTTTTGACCTTTACATTGTATTTTCTTCAAAACCAAGATTCCACTTCCATACATGTATGAGATGCATTAATTAAACATTAGTAAGTCTTAGATACAGTTTGATGAAACTAACACTTTCTTGTTATGCTTCCAAAATGACTTTTTCAGCAAGCGATTAATTCTTTTAGAATCACTTGTTGGAGACTGCAAACAATAATTTTTTTTGACACGTATACATTTGTCATTTTGCTCCAAATAACAATGTATATCACTTCTCTCAAATTTGTCGATATGATAATAACCGATTGTAGTATTCGTTAGATAAACTACTGGTTCATAAATTAACAGAATATCACACATTTATTTCTTGTTCTTTATGCGTGCATAAATGCTTTTTCAACTCAGAAATATCACTTTTTACAAACAATGTTGTTTTTTACACAAAACCAATTTATTCCAACTTTCCTAAACTAATAATTTCCTATTTACATAACCATTTGAGTTAGGATTAGTAACACGTTGCATTTGAAATTAACGCTAGAAATATCAACATACTCGTTTTTATCATCCGAATGAGCTTTTTCAAGCGGATAAATCACTTTTTGACCTGAACTCCTAATATTTCTTTGACCTACATTGTTGCTATGTTCTCTCAAACCAGATTATTCACTTCCAAATTAAATGTGTATTAATAATCCATTAGGTTAAGCTTAAACAGTTTGAATATGATAACTAACATTTCCTGTTTTATTCGTTGTCAAATTATGTCTTTCAGACATTCGATAATCTAATTTTTGATCACAACAATGTTTTTTTTGTCTTCTCAATATCACGAATGTATTGTCCTACTTCCATATCGTGCAGTTAATGCATAAAAATATTTGGTGATTGCTCAGAACACGTTGCATCGCAATATTAACTATGAAATATAAACATTGATTTTTCTTTATCGTGGAAAATTCTTATCATAGCGAGAGACATATCACTTCTTTGTTTATCAACTTCAAAAAATATGTTTTTTTTTTTTTTTTTTTTAATCCCAAATACAAAAAAAAATGAATAAACCAATAAAATCCACTTCCTAATGACCGAATAAATGCATTAAATAATTCAAATGGTTGAGGATGGCATAATAACCATTAGGTAAGCTTAGGAACAGGTTTGGATTGAAACTAACATTTCTTGTTTTTATGCGTCCAAAATGCTTTTCAGAGCGATAGAATCACTTGTTGACCAACAATATTTTTTTGACCTTACATTGTGCATTTTGCTCAAAACCAATGTATTCAGCTTCCAAATGGTGGAGAATGGCATAATAACCATTTGGTGAGATTAGTAACACGTTTGCATTGAAATTAACAGAAATATCAACATATCTTGTTTTTATAAGTGCAAAATGCTTTTCAGAGCGAGAAAATCACTTTTTGACCAACAGTTTTTTTTTTTTTACACAAAACCAATGTATTCCACTTCCAAACGGTGGAGAATGGCATAATAACCATTTGGTAGGATTAGTAACACGTTTGCATTGAAATTAACAGAAATATCAACCTATCTTGGTATATGCTCCAAATATGCGTGGTTTCAGACCGATAGAAGGTTGCAATTGTGACCAAGCAGATGGGTGTTTTACCTTCAGCATGAGTGCCTCAAACCACGCAATGTATTCCACTCCAAGAAGTGGTTGTGAGGGTGCATAAAACCATTTAGGAGACTTAGAACATTGATGTGAAACTGACATCTGTTTTTATGATCAAAATGCTGTTTCGCAGACATAAATGTTAGTACCAACAATAGTTTTGTTTTTGATCCTTACATTGTGCATTTCTGCAAAACCAATGGCTTATTCGAGCTTCAAATGTTGAGAATTGGCATAATAACCATATGTCAGCGTAGATTCAGTAACACTGTTTCATTTAAATTAACAGAAATCAACTATTATCTTCTTTGTATGCGTGCCAAATTGCTTTCTATCGATGCAGAAAATTCACTTTTTGGATCAACAATGTTTTTTTTTATTATCCACAAAAACCATATGGTTATTTCCACTTTCCAAACGGT
>OLKM01007176.1:7500-12430 GCA_900291075.1 Melanogrammus aeglefinus | reverse complement strand
CGGAACTCGTGGACGGAGTGAGCGAAAATAACAATACAGGACTCTTTCGAGGCCCTGTAATTGGAGGATGAGTGTACTATAATAATAAGGATCCTTTTTGAGCCACGCTACCAATATGCGAGGGCACAAGCGTTGGGACCAGCAGCCGCGGCTAATTCCAGGCTCCCAATATAAGCGTATTTATTAAAGTTGCTGCAGTTTAAAAGCGGTCGCTAAGTTGGAACTCTCTCTGTGCTCGGTCTGGCTGACGGTCCGCCGAACCAGGGGGCGCGGGCGCCTGCCACCGGACTGTCCCCGGCCCCTTGCCCCCTCGGCGGCCCCCCTCAGATGCTCTCCTTAGGCCTGACGTCCGTCTATGCGGCGTTCGAAGCGTTTACATGAAATAAGATGTAGAGTGTCAAAGCAGGCCCAGTTGCAACGAGAATATACTGCCATCTAGGAATAAATGGAATTAGGACTCCCATTTCTATTTGTGGGTTTTTCTCAATATGGACTGGGAGGCCATGAATTAAGTAGGGACGGGCCGGGTGCTATTCGTATTGCGGCCGCCTAGAGGTGAATTCTTGGGACCGGCGACAAAGAAACGGTACAGAAAAAGCTAGAAAGCAATTTTGCCCACAAGAATGTATATATCATTAATCAAAAAAGAACCGAAAGTCGTAGGTCCGGACGATCAGATAAGTTCGTAGTTTCCAGACCACCTAAAACGGATGAATCCGAAACTAGCGAAAAATCCAGGCGGCCGTTTAATTCCTATGACCCGCTCGGTGGAGCGACCCGCGGAAACTCAAAGTCTTGGGGTAATCCGGGAGGGTTATAGGTTGCAAAGCTGAAAACTTAAAGTAATTAGACGGAGAGGGCACCACCAGGGAGTGGAGCCTGCCGGACCTTAATGACTCAGAACACGGAGACAACCTCAACCTCGGCCCAGAGACCACGGAAAGGATTGACAAAGATTGGATTAGCTCTTTCTCGATACTGTGGAGTGGTGGTGGCATGGCCCCTCCTTTACGGTAGATCTCCCGGTTGGAGGCGATAATTTGGTCTGGTTAATCCGACAACGAAACGAGACTCTGGTCTATAGGCTAAATAGTTACGCGGGCCCCGTGCGACCGGTCGGCAAGAAATTCCAGAACTTCTTAGAGGGACAAGTGGCGTTACAGCCAACACGAGATTTGAGCATAACAGCGCCTCTGTTTGATGCCCTTAAAGATGTCCCGGGGCTGCACGCGCGCCACACTGAGGGCTTGAAATCAGCTTGTGCCCTGCCCTTGCCGAAACAGGGCGTGGGATAACCCGCTGAACCCCGCTCGTAAGATTTGGGAATTTGCTGGATGTGCAACGTATTTCCCAAATGAACGAGAAGAATTCCAGTAAGCACGGGTCAAACAAGCTCGTTGTTGATCAAGTCCACAGCCTCTCTTGTATCATCATTCCGACACCGTCGCTAACTACCGATTGGATGGCTAGTGAGGTCCTCGGATCGGCCCGCCGGTATTCTGGGTCACGAGCTTTCTGGCGCAGACGTTGAACCGAGAAGATACGAATCGAAACTTTGGATCTATCTTAGAGGAAGTTAAAAAGTCGTAACAATTATGGTTTCCGTAGGGTGAACCTGCGGAAGGATCACTTAACGTGTATTTGTCCCACTCCGGAGCGAACTTCAAACCACCCAACTGGTTCCGAGGTCGAGATGCCTTCACACTGCACGGTCCCGCTGAGACCTAGCCTCTCGCTGTCGCCGCAGCAAAGCGACTAGCCGAGTAGCGCCCGCCTGTTGCGTGACATAGGTGTCCTACAGAGCATGCAGCGGCTCTGGAGAGCACGACGCACACGGCGGAGCGAGTCCGACTACGCTCGCCCGGAATCGAACGGCCGCTGCGCGTCAGTCGCTTGATCTTCTGAAGACCCGCCGAGTGGCGCAGGCGTCATGAACGATTGCACAGCGCCCACCTGTCGAGTGTGTGCGAAGTGCCGGCGGGTCAGGTTTGCGGTTTTTCTCCCTATGATCCCAGCGCTGTACGTCGGCACGTGCGCCTGGCTGGTTTCAGCCACATCGCGCTGTCTCGCGCGGCGCGCCCTCACGACGCATCGCTACCAACAGCTGCACCAGTGCCGAGTCTCGCTAACAGGTGGCCGTGGCTCGTTGGTCGTTTCTCGGTTCGGTGCGTCCACGTCCAAAGGTCAGGTTCCTCCCACGGAAATCCTCGGTTGCTCCTGCCAGTAGCATATGCTTTGTCTCAGTTTAAAGCATTGAATTTAGTAAAAGTCCACACGGCTGGAAAATTTGAAACTGCGTAATGGCTCACTCAACTCAGTTATGATCGGCGTGCTAGATCGCTCACCCGCTACTTAGTTAACTGTGGCAATTCTAGAGCTAATACATGCAAACGCGCGCTGATCCTCCGAGGGCATGCGTGCATTTATCAGACCTTACAACCGCGCGACGCGCGGGCGTCTGCGCCGGTGGCGGCCCCCGGGCCTGTTTTGGTGACTCTAGGATACCCTTGGGCCGATCGCTCGCCCTCGCGGCGGGCGACGACTCATTTCGATGTCTGTTCCGCTATCCAACTTCGATGGTACTCGTGCCAGACCATGGGTTCGACCCCGGAGGTACAGAGACGGGTCCGGGGTGATCGATTCCGTGAGGGGAGGCTGAGAGAATGGCTACCACATCAAGCGATGGCAGGCAGTCGCGCGCAAGATCCTACCCTTCTCACGACTCGTGGACGGTTAGTGACGAAAAATAACAACTACAGGACTCTTGTCGAGGCCCTGTAATTGGCGGTTGAGTGTGACTTTTAATCCTGTGGCCAGTACCAATTGGAGGCAAGTACCTGGTGCCAGCAGTCGCGGGGTTATTTCAGCTCCCAATAGCGTATCTTAAAGTTGCTGCAGGTAATAAGCTCGTTAGTTGGATCTCGGGGCCGTAGGGCTGCGGTTCCGCCGAAGAGGCGTGGCCGCCGTCTGTCCGGCCCGCTGCCCTCGAGCGTCCCTTCGATGCTCTTGGGTTTGAGTGTCTGGGGGTTCGAAGCGCCTTTACTTTGAATGAGATTCAATAGGTGTTCAAAGCAGGCCAGTTGCAGGATGAACTATGCAGTCTGAAGGATTATGGAATAGGACTCCGCGTTTTATTTGTGGTATTCTCAATGGACCTGGGGCCATGTATTAAGAGGGACGGCCGGGGCATTCGTCATTGGGCCCGCTAGAAGGTGAAATTCTTGTGACCGGCGCACAGACGGACGAAAGCGAAAGCATTTGCCAAGAATGTTTTCATTTAATCAAGAACGAAGTCGGGAGGTTCGAAGACGATCAGATACCGTCGTAGTTTCCGACCATGATAACGATGCGGACGAGCACGATCCGGCGCGGTGTATTCCCATGACCGCGCCGGGGAGCTACCCCGGGAAACCAAAGTCCTGTTGGGTTTCCGGGGGGAGTATTGTTGCAAAGCGAACTTAAAGGAAATTGACGGAGAGGTCACCCCCAGGAGTGGAGCCTGCGGCTTAATTTGACTTCAGACACGGAGGAAACCCTTGCCGGGCTCGGACACGGAGATAGGATTGACAGATTTGATAGCTCTTTCTCGATTACTGTGTGGTGGTGTGCATGGCCTGTTCGTAGTTGGTGGAGCCGATTTGTCTGGTTGTATTCCGACAACGGAACGAGACTCTGGCAGGCTAAATAGTGTACGCGGGCCCCGTGCGGTCGGCGTCCAGAACTTCTTAGAGGGACAAGTGGCGTACAAGCCACACGAGATTGAGCCATAACAGGGTCTGTGATGCCCTTAGATGTCCGGGGGACGCTGGTCACGCGCGGCACACGAGCGGATCAGCGTGTGCCTGCCCTTCGCCGACAGGCGTGGGTAACCCGCTGAACCCCGGCGTCGTGAGGATGGGATTGGGGATTGCAACTATTTCCATGAACGAGGAATTCCCCAGTAAGCACGGGTCACAAAGCTCGTGTTGATTGAAGTCCCTGCGCTTTGTACCACACCGCCCGTCGCTTACTTACCGATTGGATGCTTAGTGAGGTCCTCGGATCGGCCCCTGCGGAGTCTTCACACGGCTCTGGCGCGCCGTGCCGCAGAAGACGATCAAACTTGACTATCTAAGAGGAAGTAAAAGTCGTAACAAGGTTTCCGTAGGTGAACCTGCGGAAGGCATCATTAACGTGTATTTGCCCCACCCGGAGCGAACTCAACACACAACCCCCCAGAGGTCGAGACGAAGGTATGACGGGTCCCCACCGAAGACCACCGCTCTCCCCGAGGAAAACAACTCCAAACCCCCCCCACCCATGCGAGCGAAGGTATGGGAGGGCGCGCAGCACCCGACCGGTGACGCACGCGCACACAAGACGGACAAGCACAAGCCACCCCCGGACGCGACGGTCGGCGGCGGAGTCTCTGAAGGTCTGACAGAGCACGCGTCGCAGGCGTCCGGGTGGACAGACCCTAACTCACACGGGCGGTGGTATCGGAAAGACCGGGCCGTCGCCCCCGCTTTGCTCGTCAAACTATCCCAGCGCAGCTCGCCTCGCCCCTGGCCGGTGCAACGCGCGCCCCCGCGGGTACCCTGACGCATCTCCCGCCTGTCACCGCAGGTGGGAGGGGGTTCAAAAGACCCGTGTCGGGTCGCTTCGGCGGTTCGGCGCGGCGCCCGTGGGGATCAGTCCGCCCAAGTCAAACACCCTCGAGTCTTGAAACTTTGTCTTGTTGGAAAAAAGAGAAATGAAAAAATACAACTCTTAGCGTGTGGATCACTCGGCTCGTGCGTCGATGAAGAACGCAGCTAGCTGCGAGAACATAATGTGAATTGCAGGAACACATTGATCATCGAATACTTCGAACGCACCTTGCGGCCCCGGTTTCCTCCCGGGGCTACGCCTTGTCTGAAGAGTCGCGTTGGCAATCAATCGGAACCAAGGG
>OLKM01007175.1:0-12431 GCA_900291075.1 Melanogrammus aeglefinus | reverse complement strand
CAGTCCCCCAACCAGTGCACCCAACCAGTCCCCAACCAGTCACCACCAGTCCCCAACCAGTCACCACACAGTCGACTAACATGGAACCCGCATCATCGCAGTCACACCACAATGGAACCCTGACCCCGGGAAATCACCCGACCAACCCAGTCAACCAATCCAGTCAAGCACCACCAACTCAGTCACCAACCTACTTAGACCGTCTTAGTCCTTATGGACATCCTGAACCGAACCACAGCTCTAGTAGAGATCAAATATAATGAATTATATTACTATCATTAAACCCACCGACCATCAACCACCAACAATCATAATCCGTCAACAAACTACCAACAACACCACAGTCAACAACAACCCTCAACCATACCAGTCAATTTCCCAACGCTAGTCAAACCCGACAACCATAGTAAAGCGACTAACATAGGAGACAGAACCCCACCCATACCTACCTACAAGACAGCACAAATCAGGCTACTGGCTCCTTGCTCAGTGCCCCGTTCTCGTAGGGCGAAGCGGTAGTGGCGACGGGGTGCCAGGTGTCGATCTAGCCGACGGCGCCGCGCAGCCTTCTGACAACCACTTTCGCTGGAGCCGTGAGCGCCCTCATCTTCACCGGCTCCCCAGGGCTTCACTGCTCCGCCTCTATGCCATCGCTGTGCTTCGCACCCGCACCACCGTGCAACCCCATCCGCCTCCATCTCCTGGGGGCTCCGGGCGCGTCTCATCAGTATCTCCCTCCCAAGAGGCGCTGGACTGGGCAGTGGCTCCAGCTCTGAGTGACCCACACTGGGAATGGGCTTGGCCAGCTATGAGTACCGCGCCTGGGAGATGGGAATTGGATGAACGAAACACAAATGCGATTCACAAGAAGGGAAGGCCCGCGTCCTACACGCGAACGCTGTAATTGACACCCCGTGGCGTATATTCACACGCTTTTTGCCAAAAGTAATGAGCCCAGCTACAATGCTCAGAGTGAGGAGATGATCTACTGAGTGCGGGGAGGGAGGGGGAGTAACTGCAATAGTACTGACCTCTAGTGGTCCACAAGTAAATGCAGGCAGCTTTAAATTTAGTTCTGTGTACTTCTACAGTGCTAGTTTAAACTGGTCTTGATTGAAACCATTACAGATACTTTTATTAACAATTCACCACTGCTGGCCAAGTTTCGTGATCGACAGTAAGACACTTAAAAGATCCCCCGCCCGCTACACGATTGGCCGAAACAAAATACGCAAGCGCTCGTTCAAACCAGCTCTGAGCTCGCCATCCCCCATGTCAGACTTGAGACATGGACCTCAAGTCTGCCTCCCAACAGTGGAGCGACGCTGTGACCTCTGACCTGCAGGCTCTGCAGCTCCACCTGGTTCTCCGTCAGGTCCCGCTCAAGGGCCCGCAGCGCCTCCAGCAGGCGCTCCTTCTCCTGGCCGCCCAGCACCACCTCGTCCTCGCGCCTTAGCCTCTGCAGCTCCGCCTGAAGGAGGAGACACCCGGAGGTCAGCCTGCTGCACCTCCTGCCCCCTCCCCCAACCACCTCATCCACATCGGACCCCACCTCGCCCTCATTACTAGAGGAACATTGGTAGCGGCTGACGGTTCTCCATGGGACCAGCTAGGTTGTGCTGTCTGGAGCTTCATGGACCAGCAACTCTATATCACGTTGAAAGCCAATTCAACTAATATTGGAATTCAATAAATCAAGTACCCCACCAATCCCCCCTAGCCCCCTAGTGGGGTCTCAGGCTCCACCAGACATGAGAGAGACTGAGGCTCCAACCGGTCTACCCACCAGGGTTTGGGACCCCTCCGCGAGGGATGTCACGGTGTGTCACCGGTGGACACACAAGCTGCTGCTGAATGACCCTGTGTTCCCGCCTTGACCTGCTGGGGAACGAGGACCTGTGGGACGGACGGACCCACCTTCTCCAGGCCTTGCCGCAGCAGCGGCCTTGTCCCTCCCCAGTCGTGCGACGTTCCGCTCCAGCTTCGCCGCGCTCCTCTCAGCGTCGTCACGGTGACCTGGGAGCGCTCCGAGCCCTCTCTGGAGTCCCCTCCCTCTCCTGCTGAAGCTGCTGGGTGGAGCTGTGGGCCTCTAGCCCCGCCTCCTTCTGCCGCCTCAGCGCCTGGGAAACGTTCCACCGACAAACCTTCAACCTCTTAACTAACCCGCCGCAACGTCGGCCTCTGATTGGTTTAAATTGGTCCAGTCGCCGGACCTGCCTCCAGTTCCACTAAAGTACTGTATTGAATTACTTTTTTATAGTAGAATATAAATACAAAATTCAATATTATATTTATAATCTAAATAAAGAATTATAGATCATACCGTATTTATATTATAAATACAAATTCTATATTATATTTATAATATAAATACAAAATTCTAAATTATATTCATAATAAATAAAAAATTCTATATTATATCGATAATTTAAATAGAAACTGATATATCATATCTGTATTCTAAATACGGGCCCGGTGGTGACCTGCTTCAGCGCGCTGCTCTTCTTCTCCCGCTCGGCGGCCTCCAGCTGCTGCGTCTCCAGAGCCGTCTGCAGGCTGTGAGCGCGCCTCCGTCAGCACTGGTGTTTCAGCCGCTGGCTCTCCGACAGGCTGTCCCGCAGGGCGTCCAGCTGCTCCTGTAGAGACATAGAGAGGAACAACATGCAGAGGAGCTGAGGGGCCTTCATCCACACAACATCATCCTCAACGTCATGCCTATTCAACCCTCCTTCTGCTCCCCTTCTGCTGCTCGTTAGCCTCTGATCCTGTTGCCTCTCGTTAGCCTCTCGTTAGCCTCTCGTTAGTCTCTCGTTAGCCTCTCATTAGCCTCTGATCCTGTTGCCTCTCGTTAGCCTCTCGTTAGCCTCTTGTTAGTCTCTCGTTAGCCTCTCATTAGCCTCTGATCCTGTTGCCTCTCGTTAGCCTCTCATTAGCCTCTCGTTAGTCTCTTGTTAGCCTCTCGTTAGCCTCTGATCCTTCTGCCTCTCATTAGCCTCTGATCCTGTTGCCTCTCGTTAGCCTTCTGATCCTGTTGGCCTCTCGTGTTAGCCTCTGATCCTGTTGCTTCTCGTTGAGCCTCTGACCCTGTTTGCCTCTCGTTAGGCTCTGATCCTTGTTGCCTCTCGTTAGCTCTTGTTAGCCTCTCGTTAGTCTCTCGTTAGCCTCTCATTAGCCTCTGATCCTGTGTTGCCTTCTCGTTAGCCCTCTCGTTAGCCCCTCTTGTTAGCCTCTCATTAGCCTTCTGATCCTGTTGCCTCTCGTTAGCCTCTCGTTAGCCTCTCGTTAGTCTCTCGTTAGCCTCTCATTAGCCTCTGATCCTGTTGCCTCTCGTTAGCCTCTCATTAGCCTCTCGTTAGTCTCTTGTTAGCCTCTCGTTAGCCTCTGATCCTTCTGCCTCTCATTAGTCTCTCATTAGCCTCTCGTTAGCCTCTCGTTAGCCTCTTGACAGACGTGGGGCTACGCCCAGCAGGGCAGAGCTTGTCCTCTCTGCGTTGGCGCGCGCTGAGCGGGTTTCCGAGAGTGCCCTGTTTTTGTTTGTCCAACATCTCTCAAACGGCTGAACCAACCAGAGGCCGGGTACTCCGAGGAGGAGCTGGGAGGAGGATTAACGAGCTCTGGGCAGTGTTTTACTGCCCAGGTCCTCCTGTGTCCCCCGGAAACAACCACCGCTAGGTCAACAAGACCAAGAACAACCCGGGCGCCCTCCAGAACTCAGGAGGCCGCGGCGGATTAGTTTTAAATCAAAGCGTGGCAACGGAAGGACCGGCAATTCATCATGTTCCCCGGTTCAATTAAACATCTCAGAAAAAACGGAGAAGGTTTACAGCTCTGCTCGTTTGTTTTACGTGACCTGCCCGGGTAAATATTATGCTGCCGATTAACTCGGCCGGTCGCTGCAGCCTCTGGTCCCGGAGCCTAACGATGAATAACCCTGCTCAGTGACGCCTCAGCTGGCTGCATGTTCACTAGCCCTGATTTGCGTAAACATTTACATTGCTACTACTCCTATTGTGCAAATAGATGTTTTCCTCATTCATTTTTTCCCATTAGTTGTAACTTTCTTGTTAGTCTTTTTTAACACCTGTCCAGTACTTTGTGCAGTACAGAGTACTGTCTCATCGTGACGCTAGTAACCTTGGCTCCAGCAGTCCTACTGGGCTACAGCAGAACTCCTGGACAGCACAGAGTGGAGGGACGGAGCGGCGTCTTGTTTTTGAGATGTTCTCCCAAAGAGAAACTCATTCAGGGGAGCGGACAAAACGTTCAGAGGGGATTTTATATTGTCTAGTGCATCTCTACAGTGGCAAGTCTATTGTTGATTTGAAACCTTTACACATTTGTGTTCACAAATAAGGTTCTTAGAGATCTGAACCGACATGGTTGGTCGAAAACAATGCAAAGTAAGGGAAGTGAAATGGCCCGTCCAGTCAGACCTGATCTGCCCCCCGCCCTCAGACATGAACCCCCATCCTCAACGGGGAGGCCGTGTGCCTGGTGATGTGGGTCCCCGGAGGTCGGGGTCCCCGGAGGTCGGGGTCCCTGGGGTCGGGGTGCCTAGAGGTGGGGGTCCCTGGGGGTCGGGGTCCCCGGAGGTCAGGGTCCCTGGGGTCAGGGTTCCTAGAGCTGGGGGTCCCTAGAGGTCGGGGTCCCTGGGGGTCGGGGTGCCTAGAGGTGGGGGTCCCTGGAGGTGGGGGTCCCTGGGGGTCGGGGTCCCTAAGCGGGGGGTCCCTGGGGGTCGGGATCCCTGGGGGTCGGGGTCCCTCAGCGGGGGTCCCTGGGGGTCGGGGTCCCTAAGCGGGGGGGTCCCTGGGGGTCGGGGTCCCTAAGCGGGGGGTCCCTGGGGGTCGGGGTCCCTGGGGGTCGGGGTCCCTAAGCGGGGGGTCCCTGGGGGTCGGGGTCCCTAAGCGGGGGGGTCCCTGGGGGTCGGGGTCCCTGGGGGTCGGGGTCCCTCAGCGGGGGTCCCTGGGGGAGCGCCCGGTTACCTGCAGCACCCTGCGGTCCTCCTGGCTGGCCGCCAGCGCCCGCTGCAGCTGCCCCGCCTCTTCCTGCAGGGCGCCGGCGCTCCTGCGGTTGCTAGACAACGAGCCCGCCGCCCGGCGCAGCTCCTCCCTCAGCCCCGCCTCCTGCAGCTCCGCCCGGGCCAGCGCCGCCGCCAGCCGCTCCTCCAGGGCGGCGCCGCGCTCCTCGCTGGCGGCCAGCTCCTCCCCCCGCTCCGCCAGCCGGCCCCGCAGCGCCCCCTGCTGGGCGTCCAGCTCGGCGGCGCGGCCCGTGGCCCGCTGCCGCTCCGCCTCCGCCCCCCGCTGGGCGGCCTCCAGCTGGGAGGCCCGGCCCTCCGCCGCCTCGCGGGCCTCCCGCTGCCGCTGGAGGTCCGCCGCCGCCGCCGCCTCAGAGGCCTGCAGCCGCTCCTGGGGGGTTCACTGTACGTTACCTTAACCCACGTACAGGAAGGTACCTTACATTACCTTACATTACCTTTACACTAACATAAAGGGTACCTTACATCACCTTTACACTAACATAAAGGGTACCTTACATCACCTTTACACTAACAGAAAGGGTACCTTACATCACCTTTACACTAACATAAAGGGTACCTTACATCACCTTTACACTAACATAAAGGTACCTTACATCACCTTTACACTAACATAAAGGTACCTTACATCACCTTTACACTAACATAAAGGTACCTTACAGTACCTTTACACTAACATAAAGGTACCTTACAGTACCTTTACACTAACATAAAGGTACCTTACAGTACCTTACAGTACCTTTACACTAACATAAAGGTACCTTACATTACCTTTACACTAACATAAAGGGTACCTTACAGTACCTTACACTAACATAAAGGTTACCTTACATTACCTTTACACTAACATAAAGGGTACCTTACATTAGCTTTACATTAACAGAAAAGTACCTTACATTACCTTTACATTAACATAAAGGGTACCTTACATTACCTTTACACTAACATAAAGGGTACCTTACAGTACCTTACACTAACATAAAGGTTACCTTACATTACCTTTACACAAACATAAAGGGTACCTTACATTAGCTTTACATTAACAGAAAAGTACCTTACATTACCTTTACATTAACATAAAGGTACCTTACATTACCTTTACACTAACATAAAGGGTACCTTACAGTACCTTACACTAACAGAAAAGTACCTTACATTACCTTTACATTAACATAAAGGGTACCTTACATCACCTTTACATTAACAGAAAAGTACCTTACATCACCTTTACATTAACAGAAAGGTACCTTACATTACCTTTACATTAACATAAAGGTTACCTTACAGTACTTTTACATTTACAAATAGGTCTTATCTTAACATTATCTTCATAGGTTACCTTTGAATTAACTTAACATTACCTTAAAATTTAGGTTACCTTAACATTAACTTAACATATTGGTTACCTTTACATTACCTTTACATTACCTTTACATATAGATTACCTTTACATTACTTTTAGATATTGGTTACCTTACATTACCTTTACATATTGGTTACCTTTACATTACCTTTACATTACCTTTACATATTGGTTACCTTTACATTACCTTTACATATTGGTTACCTTTACATTACCTTTACATTACCTTTACATATAGATTACCTTTACATTACCTTTAGATATTGGTTACCTTACATTACCTTTACATATTGGTTACCTTTACATTAACTTTACATACTTTTTCATAGAGGATAGTATAACTTTCCTTTAGATATAGATTACCTTCATGCCACGTTACAGTCCACAAACCATTACTTTGAAGATGATACATGACACTACATCAGGCCAATTGGTCTGTGACGAATCCTCTTGTGACCTCACTAATGATCCTGATCACTTCCTGTACCTGCAGGCTCCTGGCCTCGGCCTCGGCCCTCTGGAGGGCCCCCTTCAGCCTGACCAGCTCCTCCCCCAGGCTCCTCTTGTCCATGCTGGGCCTGCCGCCACGCCTCCTCCTGGCCGCACAGGGAGCTCTGCGCCCGCAGCAGCTGCTCGGACGCCTCCCGCTTGGCTGAGGAGACGCAGGTTAAAGAGACTCCTGTTAGGGCACCGGAACAGCGCCCCCTGTGGCCAAACACCGCCCCCTGTGGCCAAACACCGCCCCCTGTGGCCAAACACCGCCCCCTGTGGCCAAACACCGCCCCCTGTGGCCAAACACCGCCCCCTGTGGCCAAACACCGCCCCCTGTGGCCAAACACCGCCCCCTGTGGTGAAACACCGCCCCCTGTGGCCAAACACCGCCCCCTGTGGTGAAACACCGCCCCCTGAGGTGAAACACCGTTCAAATGAACCTTTACTTCTATACTTGTTTTGTGCGTCAGTGTGTCGTGTTCTGTATTCAATGTGTATCGTTCCTTTCTGATAGAACTGTGATAGTCTTCTATACTGATGAGACCTGTGATGTTATCAGTATGGTTTTAGTCCCTAGCTCCTTTAACCCTTGCATGTGGTGGTTCTGTGCCATGGTTCCCCTGGTTCTCTCACCCTCCACGGAGTCCTTCAGAGCTGCCTGGAGCTGCAGGAGCTGGGCAGCAGACCTCTCCTGGCCCGTCTGGAGCTCCTTCAGACGCTCACCCAGGCTGGTGGTCTGGGACCTCGCCTCGTCCTGCGCAAAGACCCACGGTCAGCTAGCCTGCCAGTGTGCTAACCACAAACAGGTTAAGGTTGGATTAAACATGCTAGTGTGCTAACTGTATACAGTTAGCCCACTGTCCTCTCCTTGGAAACCCATAGTTACACACAGAAAAAAAAACCCGTCCCCCCTCGAGGTCGAGGGGACGGAGGCGGGACGGGGGCGTACCCTGTCTCTCTGGGTGTCCCGGAGCTCCTGGTGGAGCGCTCGCAGGGCGCCCTGTACCCCCTCCACGCCCACCTCCTGGTCCGGCGACGAGGAGCCCGGCGACGAGGAGCCCGGGCTGTCTGGGACCCCTACTGCCCCTGAGACACACACACACACACACACACACACACACACACACACACACACTAAGGAAAGGAGGAACTTAGCACAGAGCCTACCCTAATGTCTGCAATGTAGGCGTCCTCGAGCAGGAGGCCCTAACCCTGACGACTCCTGATGACCTGTCTCTGTACTGTCTAACCCCTACCTGCTCCTTAATGACCTGTCTCTGTACTGTCTAACCCCTACCTGCTCCTTAATGACCTGTCTCTGTACTGTCTAACCCCTACCTGCTCCTTAATGACCTGTCTCTGTACTGTCTAACCCCTACCTGCTCCTTAATGACCTGTCTCTGTACTGTCTAACCCCTGCCTGCTCCTTAATGACCTGTCTCTGTACTGTCTAACCCCTACCTGCTCCTTAATGACCTGTCTCTGTACTGTCTAACCCCTGACCTGCTCCTTAATGACCTGTCTCTGTACTGTCTAACCCCTACCTGCTCCTTAATGACCTGTCTCTGTACTGTCTAACCCCTACCTGCTCCTTAATGACCTGTCTCTGTACTGTCTAACCCCTACCTGCTCCTTAATGACCTGTCTCTGTACTGTCTAACCCCTACCTGCTCCTTAATGACCTGTCTCTGTACTGTCTAACCCCTAGCTGCTCCTTAATGTCTCTGTACTGTCTAACCCCTACCTGCTCCTTAATGACCTGTCTCTGTACTGTCTAACCCCTACCTGCTCCTTAATGACCTGTCTCTGTACTGTCTAACCCCTACCTGCTCCTTAATGACCTGTCTCTGTACTGTCTAACCCCTACCTGCTCCTTAATGACCTGTCTCTGTACTGTCTAACCCCTACCTGCTCCTTAATGACCTGTCTCTGTACTGTCTAACCCCTACCTGCTCCTTAATGACCTGTCTCTGTACTGTCTAACCCCTACCTGCTCCTTAATGACCTGTCTCTGTACTGTCTAACCCCTACCTGCTCCTCAATGACCTGTATGCATTTATGTTTCTTAATAAATCAATACTACTGTGTGTACCACTGTCGCGTTGGTTTAAAGCTTCTTCTCAATGATTAAATACAGACGCAGTGCTAAGATAAGTCACCCTGTATGCACATGGACATGGCCCATCAGGGAACTTATCAAACAAAGTGTCTCAGTCTAGTCTGAGTGCGTCCGTACGTTGGGCCGGGGGTTGGCTCCTCCATGGGGAGGGGGACCGTCCTCTGCGGGCCCCCTGGCTGCGGGCCAGCCCGGCCCGGCCCCCCAGGCCCAGGCCGCAGCGCACCGCGGACCACAGGGCCCTCAGCCTCAGGTCCGTCTCCCGCTGGGCGGCCTCGGCCAGGCCCAGCTGGTCCTCCAGGCCCCGGGCGCGGCCCTCGGCTAGGCCGAGCCCCAGCGCCGCCTCCCGGGCCCGGGCCTCCGCCGCCTCCGCCGCACGCTCCAGCTGCTGGCCCGCCTCCCAGCGCCGCCGCTCCGAGTCCTGGAGCCCCGCCTCGTCTTCTCCTGGAGGGACTCCCTGATCTGCCGCTCCGCCGCCTCCAGCTCACTGACGCGCCGCTGGGAGCCAGCGCACTGAGAACCACGACACACACCTTAGCACCTAGCACTGTCCCACACACTGAGAACCACGACACACACCTTAGCACCTAGCACTGTCCCACACACTGAGAACCACGACACACACCTTAGCACCAAGCACTGTCCCACACACTGAGAACCACGACACACACCGTAGCACCTAGCACTGTCCCACACACTGAGAACCACGACACACACCTTAGCACCTAGCACTGTCCCACACACTGAGAACCACGACACACACCTTAGCACCAAGCACTGTCCCACACACTGAGAACCACGACACACACCTTAGCACCAAGCACTGTCCCACACACTGAGAACCACGACACACACCGTAGCACCTAGCCCTGTACTACACACACAGACCCACGATACACACACCTTAGTATCTAGCACACTTCACACACAGGACACACACATCTAAGAATCTAGCACACTGTAGTACACACTAAGACACACACAAGGTATCGCACACTGTAGTACACACTAAGACACACACCTCAGTGTCTAGCACACTGTAGTACACACTAAGGCACACATGACATAGACAGCTAAGTATCTAGGACACTGCAGTCCCCTGGACACCAGGGTATTATTACTATCACACTTAGTATTGAACTTGTACTTTGTCTTGCGTTTTATGTTGCTGCTGTGTACTTCTGTCCATCTTGGCCAGGTCTCTCTTATAAAGAGACTCAACCTGGTTAAATGAAGGACATAATAATACTAACACTACTGCTAACCAGGCAGTAGATACCGTGGGAGTGCCTGCAGAGCCCCCCAAAGCCCGTCGAGTGTGGCCCACCCCCAGAGGCTCACCTCCTTCAGGGCCGCCTCCCTCCCCGCCTCGCACTCCACCACCCGCTGCTTCAACGTGAACGCCTCCCGCGCCGCCCGCTCCTCCTCCTGCTCCTCCTGGGACAGCCGGCCGTGCACCTCCTGGAGCTCCTCCTTCTGCTGGCGGCTCTCCCCTTCCAGCACCTTCACCTGGGGGACGGGCGTCGGGCACAGACTCAGAGCACGGCCCCCCTGCGGTCACACTCCCCCCGGCAGGACGAGGGACGGACTGAAACCAGTACCCTTACTGGGAGTGGCCTCACCACGGACCACCAGTTAGCCAGTGGACACTGGTGAGTGTGTTCCCCAGTCCGCTGAAGGACTCGATGTGGAGCAGGGACATGGGGTTAAAGGGGGCCAATGCCTGGGGGTGATGGAGTTGGGGGGGGGTCACCTGTCGGCGCAGCTCCTGCAGCTCGCGGCGGCCCTGCATGCGGGACTTCTCCAGCTGCCTCAGGGTGGAGCGCAGGGTGGAGGTCTCCTCCTGCAGAGACCTCCTGACCTCCTCCAGCACACACACACTCTGCTCCTGCTCCTCCCCCGCACGCCGCAGACTGAGGAGCAGCGGGGGTTAGACAGTACAGAGACAGGTCATTAAGGAGCAGGTAGGGGTTAGACAGTCCAGAGACAGGTCATTAAGGAGCAGGTAGGGGTTAGACAGTCACAGAGACAGGTCATTAAGGAGCAGGTAGGGGTTAGACAGTACAGAGACAGGTCTTAAGGACGCAGCAGTAAGGGGGTTAGACCAGTACAGAGACAGGTCATTAAGACAGGTAGGGGGTTAGACAGTCCAGAGACAGGTCGTTAAGGGAGCAAGGTAGGGGTTAGACAGTACAGAGACAGGTCATTTAAGGAGCAGGTAGGGGTTAGACACAGTCCCAGAGACAGGTCATTAAGGAGCAGGTAGGGTTAGACCAGTACTAAGAGGCAGGTCATTAAGGAGGGTTAGACAGTCAGAGACAGTTCGTTAAGGAGCAGGTAGGGGTTCTGACAAGTACAGAGACGGGTCCATTAAGGAGCAGGGTAGGGTTAGACAGTACAGAGACAGGTCATTAAGGAGCAGGTAGGGGTTAGACAGTCCAGAGACAGGTCGTTAAGGAGCAGGTAGGGGTTAGACAGTACAGAGACAGGTCATTAAGGAGCAGGTAGGGGTTAGACAGTACAGAGACAGGTCATTAAGGAGCAGGTAGGGGTTAGACAGTACAGAGACAGGTCATTAAGGAGCAGGTAGGGGTTAGACAGTACAGAGACAGGTCATTAAGGAGCAGGTAGGGGTTAGACAGTACGGAGACAGGTCATTAAGGAGCAGGTAGGGGTCAGTAGACAGGTGATAGAGGAGCAGGTAGACAGGTCACTGAGAAGCAGTGAGACGGGTGGTACCTGTTGTTGTCGCTCTCAGCCCTCTTGACGGCGGCCCTCAGCTCCTGGTTGGAGGCGTGGAGGGCCTCCCTCTCCTCCCTCTGGTCCCCCAGGAGCCTCCTCGTGTCCAGGGCCTCCTGGCGCTGGGCGTCCCGGTCCTGGAGGGCCTCCTGCTGCAGGCGGCGGGCCTCCTGCTGCTCGCCGCGCACCGCCTCCCGCTGCTCCTCCGCCTGCTGCAGCGCCCGGCGGACCACCTGCACCTGGGAGGGGGGGGGGGGAGAGTCAGGACCAGGTACACTACAGAGGACACACTTAGAGGGGGAGAGAGGGGGAGAGAGGGAGGAGAGTGAGGGGGAGTCAGGAACCAGGTACACTACAACTGAGGGGGGAGGAGGGGGAGAGAGAGAGGAGAGAGGGGGAGTCCAGGACAGGTATCATCTACAGAGGACAACATTAGAGATACAGAGAGGGGGGGAGAGAGGGAGTAAGAGAGAGTGAGTGAGATGGAGAGAGAGAGAGAGGGGGAGAGACAGTAAGAGAGAGAGAGAGAGAGAGAGAGAGAGAGAGAGAGAGAGAGAGAGAGAGAGAGAGAGAGAGACAGTAAGAGAGAGAGAGAGAGAGAGAGAGAGAGAGAGAGAGAGGAGAGAGAGAGAGAGAGAGAGAACAGTAAGAGAAAGAGAGAGAGAGAGAGAGAAGAGAGAGGAGAG